>JAHWFP010125744.1:0-14414 GCA_023313725.1 Lithobius niger | reverse complement strand
TCTTGCACATCCATGAGGTATGGTAGCCTGATGGTTACCACGGCTTGTAACCATCAGACTACCATACCTCATGGATGTGCAAGAGGTCCTTGGTTCGAGTCTGACCTATTCCAACCGTGAATACAAAGGCTCTTTGTTGAATCTTGCTCGTGTCGATTTTGTGGCATTTATAATATCTCAGTAATTTCCTATTGAAATTACCTAGCAAAATTGTTCCTCTCGCCGTCATGAGTTTTTACTATAAACATTATGTTGGATTTCTTTAGGACATTTCGTGATTCAACGCTCATCGACTGTAGCAACAAGCTGATTTTTAATTTGTTCCCAGTTTAAAGGTACATGCATCCACGTTGGCTTTCCTGTATGATTCAGTTTTGGGACATTAGTTCAAACGTATGCAAATGTTGCCATCACTGTCATTTTCTTGTTTTTTCTTACATGCGAGATGATTTGCGACATTAACTCTAACCTGTCGCAAACGCTATTCTCAACGGATCGCACGACATACCGGAAGGATGTATGTGCCTTTAACCTTTGTAAAACTGATTAAAATGCTCTAGCATATGCATATGATTTTCAACCATTTCCTTTGGGTTTACACTTCAGTAGGTATACCCAAACTTGGTTGCCACTAAACGAAGGTTTGCAACATCTAGTACAGCCATCTAGCGCTATCTAGTTCTCGCTAGTTCTTGCTCACTTCAAGCAAAGGAATGCACAAAGAAATATCGTTTAAACACAACAAATAAGCCACGTGCCGCCTCAATTATAGACTAAGCGCCGGTGCACACGTGCGTTTTCTGGACGCGCGGCGACGCTGCGGCGCCACTGCGGTAACGCGAGTCGGGGTACTTTACCTGTGGATGCGTACGGCTGGACGTACCAGGTGCCAGCTTGAAACGACGTGTGGACGTGCGAGGCTTCCAGTATGAAACACCGTCCGAGGGGGCGCGCTTCGCGAGCTGATCATATACATACTAAACAGTATCCAATCCTAAACTGTATGATGCAAGCATTTATGAAACAAGGAAGCAATATAACTTGCTGACGTCGTATTTTGCTGACATCATAATTTGCTGATCTCAGCTCTGGCCACCAGGATCGCTGCCACTCCAGCCTCCAACTCGTCCACGTACATGCCCTACTGCATCCAGCCTGTCGCATCCAGAGGTAAAGTACCCTATATGGGGTAACGCAGCCAATCAATGCACACGTGCGTTTTATTAACGCGCGTTGACGCTGCGGTGCCGCTTCCGTGACGTAGGTGCGCGTTCGGTGTACAAAAAATTATAGTTTGAAACCAATGAGACGATAATGCTTATTTCGCCTACCTCGTGAACAAAAAATATATTTTAAAACCAATGCGACATTGGTGGTACATTTTGGTACATTGATGTACTAATTTAAGACGTACCAGGGTAAAATGTTAATTTTGCAGATTAACTAAAAAATTCGGGTAAGTTCTTTAACTACTTCCCAATGAGTCTCCACTCATTTCTGCAGCAACATTTCATATTTCAGGATAGTTCTTTACTCCCCCAATAAACAATTCAGTGTCTATTTCTTCGAAATTGGACGCCATTTTCGGTAACGCTTTTGCGGTAAACGGCGGACGTGTTCATCGCTCATGTCATCCAAGGTACTCAGAGACGCACTTTTTTAACGCTGCGGTACCGCTCCGTTGACGAGGGGGAATTGTGGTGCAAAACGACCGCACGAGCGGCGGGCGAGCGGCGGGCAGTAACGCAACGTCGACGCAGGTACGTGTGCAGTACCCAACAGATGGCACGTAAACCAAGCCGCAAATGCGGCGACCGCACGTGTGCACCGGCGCTAAAAATGTGGTACGTCCTCGTGCACCTGGAAACAAGGTATTAAAATTAACGATATTACTGCCACTAGATGGCGCCACGGTAGATTCTTTGCATTCTACCGTAGCGCCATCTAGTGGTGGTAATATCGTTAATCTTTATAGTTTGGTTCCAGGTGCACGAGGGCGACTCAAATTTTTCTTCAATAATTTAGGAGGCATGGCGCGTTTGTTGTGTTATAAGATATTCTCTGTGCATTCCTTTATTCTCTGTGTGCAAGCGCTAGAGAGAACGATAAAGCGCTAGATGCTGCCAACTTTCATTTGGCGGTAACGCGCCTTTAAACATCATCTCGCTTTTGGCAAAACAAAAAAGCATTAAAGGCAGGTTGTCATCCAATGAAAGTCTGCAGAATCTAGCACCATCTAACACTGCACTATCCAGCACTTACATGAATCAAGCGAGGGAAAGTAGCCTGCAACGCCATTTCTTTTTAAAGAAACAAACAAGCCACACGCCTCCTTAACTATTCAGTGAAAATCTGGTATGTCCATAATGTCCTCGTCCACCTGGGAATGAGTTATAAAGGTCAACGATATCACTGCCGCTAGATGGCGCCACGGTACATTATAAGGATTGACAACCTGCCTTAAGTCGAAACTTGAGTTTGCAGAACAAAACTACCTGGAGAAAAAAGCCACTAAATAAACAAAATTTAATAAATAAGCATATGGTGCCAGTGTCGGATTGGGCCGTCCGGGAGTCCGGAGATCCTTGGGTAGCCCCCCCCCCCCCACTACAGGATGCCCTTGTTACAAATTTTCTTTTAAAATGTAACATGAATTCACATAAAAATAACATTTCTATATTGCAGGAAGATGTTTCAAATTGACGCTGATTGCTTAAAAAATATGCCACCTGTCGGGGCCTCTTCTCCTCCCCTCCCTACCTCGCCACTGCAGGAAGCCCTTATTTAAAAAATAAATTGTTTGGTGAAATATTTGAAATGAATTAGCGTGAAAATTGCGTCGCTAATTTGTAGGAAAACGTTTCAAATAAACGCCAATAAAAAAAAAACAAAGCTAGTTCTGAGTACCCTGAACAACCCCCAACCCACCCCACTATCTGCACCCTTCGTTTCAGGAAATTGTTTCAAATTCACGCCGATTTCTTACAAAAACGCAAGTTTCGGGGGTTCCCTGCTAGGGAAGCGTACGACGCACTCCCCAGATTCTCATCTTGCCAAGGCTTCTCCTCCCCCGCCCCTCGCCCGCTACGGGTCCCGGGGATGCCCTACCCCTTCCAATCCGAATCTGTGTACTGCTACAAACGAACAAACACCAGCAGTAGCGTCAGGGGACTACAGTGATGGCAGGATCGGCCACCTAAACGAGAAAAAAAATTGTCACGGAAAATATAGAGCAGTGACACGACGTAGTATTATTGTATATAACTCTATGCTGGAGCCTTAACGGGTTAGCTGCAAGGGGCACTGCAGAGAAAAACAGAAGGGCGTCATACTGAAGCCGATGCTGTGAAGAGTGATTTCTTAGACCTAAAACGCGCAATTTTTGTTGTTGGAGAAAACAACGGTATTTTAAGCCTAAGAAATCCGCTCTTCCGTTGTTTTTCCATCCATTTTTATGTAGTGCACCTTGTAGTTATGCTCTCCAAAACCCATACTGGTGCCAAGCTGGTGCCTATATGGCGGTAAATGTCACTGCTCTATAGAAATGCAAAGTTGATGGCCAAAGTTTGTGGATTAATGTTCGTTAATAATTGCTCGTTAAAATGATTTTGGCTTGGTGACGTGCCGTCAGGCGAAGTTGGGCACGTATGCAAAAGCGATATTTGTAGAAATGGACAAACCGTAATCCTCGACCACGCAGATGCGCTTCACCTAATTGGGCGTCGTACACAATCACGACTTTAAGAGCGACTAGAATAAATTTGAATTTTAAATTTAATGGTTTACGTGTTGTCTCATCCTTCATTCGAAGGAGATTCGAAACAAAAAACGTGTTTGGCGACCTAGATGATCCTCTCTGGTAAGAATGCGTTTACTTTTTCGCAAGGCTGCGTCATTTGGTCAAGCGAACAAAGTAAAGAAAGCCAAAAGAAGAAAAAAAAAGAGATTAAACCGACATTCGAAAGTCGGATGTTCCACTTTTCTCGTTCACGTATAAGGTGAGGGGAAAAAAAAATTAGTATGCTAAAAAATACGATCGCATTAACGTAGAGGAGCAAGGTGGTGAGCAAGGTTGTACTTCTTTATTTTAACTAACGCATTAACTTTTACTTTTATGCCTGTAGCAATGGGGCAGCCAAAAGAAAAGAGAATTTAACTGCAACCAACCTGCTGAAGGTTCAATGGCTGTTACTGAAGGCAACACAATGATGCCTCCTGACAAGGCATAAAACTCACAATGGCATATTTGACGAGGAAATAATTTAATTTACAACACAATTTAAGTGTCTTGCTCACTTAAAGGTACATGCATCCTTGTTGGGTTTCCTGTATTATGACTCAGTTTTGCGACATGAGTTCAAACGCATGTAAATGTGGCCAACACAGTCATTCGCTTGTTTTTTCGTTCGTGTGAGATGATTTTGCGACATTAACTCTAACCTGGGTAAATGTTGCAACGGGTCGGAAGGATTTATGTCCCTTTAAATGACGAACAGAACATGCTAAGGATGTATTACAACAAAATATCAAGGTGCATAGTACAGAATACTGCAATCTACTACATCATGAAAAACGTATGATGTGCGCGTGTGTATGTACCACTACTCCTCTTGAGCCAAAGCACCTACAAAGATGGAAGTAGGACAAATGAAAGATAATTTAATTGCGCTTCCGTGAGGCCTATTGTTGTCGCTGTAACTTGATTTTATGAACCTCAAATAGGCGGGGGAAAAACTGCAAAAATGACGCCAAAGTTTTTTTGACCCTCACGACGTTTGTTCATGACGTCATAGTTTGTTTATTACAAACCTGCCTGAACCAATTTTTACCTTCCAAAGTAAACTTTGCCTGATAAAACTATGACGTCATGTTTTGCATCAGTACAATGTAACAGAAACACGTCGTATCTACATTAATAAAAAGGAGTTGCAGGGTTGTAAAACGGCCACCCGACCCAGACGGACACCCGTTTAATAATAGCAGTAACAATGCTGCGTTGATTCTGCGTTGATTGTCAACAGCAATGTCTTTACAAACATTCACACTACCTCTGAATGGCAGCGTTCTGTCGCTGTAGATGATTAAAATTAAAGGATTAGTGAAACTCTGTTAAATATTGAACAAATGTGATAAAGCCGGCGGGCTAACGATTTACACTTGGCTGTAAAACGGCGTATTTATTTATTTCTGGCGTACAAAGGCGTATTCCCTTTATTTAATGGAAAGACTCGTATGTTATGCAAGTGAATGGAGTCCGGATCAAGGGAGGCGCTGATTGAGTGAGCGAAGCAAACGAACATCAGCGTTTCTTAGCCAATGGGCGCAAAAAGACAAACGGATTACACGCCTTTCGCAACAAACACAAGAGAAAGCAAATCGTCCCATTGTTTTAAACGATGCATCAAACACCACCGGGCTTCAGCTAGTCATAATATAAGTATCTCAAAATAAGTAGGATATCAAATTTCACTTTGTTTTCGAGCCAGCCATTGTTGACACATGTTGTGAATTTTGAGGTTGCTGTTCAAAATACGAATGATGTAGATGAATTGCAGGCGTGATGGACGAACTGTGAGCAATAATTGCAATTAGTTTGCGCCGAAATAATCAGTGTATGGATTTTACAATGCTCTTGGAATCAAAAGAAATGACATGAAGCATGGCTTGACGCTACACAATGTTACGCAGGTGCCGCCATATTGGAAGAGTGACGTCATTACATTTTCGCAGTAAAATTCCCGGAAGATGGTCGTGCAATTTCAACCGTCTTTGCGTGGTTGGGAAATTTGTTATGACGTTCATTATGACGCCCTTGGTTTACCGTGATGGTGTAAGCTTCTAATGGAGCCGTATTTAGTCATTTTGTACAGCAATAGTTCGGACGACTACAACAACGACTTTTCCCCGTCTATCCGTCGCCTTTTTGAGTGTTAGTGAAGTGGACTTAAAACATCGTTGCTTCCTTACAGCCAAACGGCTTTCTCGCCGTAACTCATTGAAATAATTGAAATAATAATAATAGTCGCATTTAACCACTGCAGGAAGACGCGCAACGGTAAAAAAAAAACAAAAAAAACAACAACAACAAAAAAACAAAAGGATATCGTTAACGACGCACATTAGCACCTCGGTACCATGTTGCATGAACGAATAGGCCTACTCTAGAACCCAGTTCTCCGTTAGCTGATACTTACGCAATTAAAACGGCAGGTAAATATTAGGCCTAAAAGCTGACAATTATGCCTAAAATCCAAAACTAGGCCTAAAATATAGTTTTAACCGGCAATAATTGTCATGGTTGCCACTTTTAGATTGTAGAAAAGAGATGGCTATTTTAGTACGTGATAGAGGTGTGCGCCATAACAATTTCGTTGGCGGTGGCCCAAACGTGGTCGGAAGTGGCCGAAAAGTGAGCGCATCATCTATATGGATCGGTACAGGATGACACAAACGGTTTTCACTATTAGATTCAGCGTCCAAAAATTAGTTGAAATGAATGTAAAAAAAACAAAAGTATATGTCAAGCAGAAGTGGCCCGAAAAAAATGAGTTTCTTCCCCTTTTTTAATGACCAGGGTTTTTTTTGGCCGTTTCAGTAGTTGAATACTGCAATGTTGCTGTAGTTAAAAACTACAGTAGCATTGTGGTATCTGAAACCGTCCATGAAAGTTTATTCGTATTTCTTTCCTGTTTTGAATCCTGTTTTTTAAACACTAACTGCGTTGAACAGGAGGGCAGGGTTGTAGGCGAGCAATGCGACCGCCTAGGGCACCACTTTCCAGGGGGCGCCGAATTCCAACCAACCGTGAAAGTGGGTGGTAGGGCACAAAAATATTATTTAACGGATGGCCTTGCACACAACTTAACACCGCCTTAAGAAACATCCTTGGATTTGGTTTAACACTCGCTACACAATAGGTTAACCGATTGTTCGTTTATTCTTTAGTGATAAGATAACTGTTAACTTAAACTAAAAAAAAAAATGGTTTATATAGAGGCATTTCACTGTATTGCATCTAACTTCTAAAGGGGAGGCTAGCACCCGGAAAAGGCGAAAATTGAAAAAATAAATAATTAAAAACCTATTTTTTTTTTAATTCCGGTTGATTAGTTATTTTGAAGTGTTTATTTTCAGTTTATTATAGCTAAAATATATCTTACTCCAATCTCTTTATTACCCGTAATTAAGTTTTTTTTTGAAAGTTGACAAGACAAAATTATCATGAAATCAAGTTTGTTTGATAAAAAACACGCTTGGTTTTAATTTTTTAATCGTTAACATTCGTTGACTTCAATCACTTCAATTGCCTACTACAGGTTTCTCATTTAATGGAAGTTGTGACTATTTAGTCACGTAAGCCTCAACACAACATTTATGAATTTTATTTTATGTCCTTGAAATAGGAAGTCGGGGGGGGGGAGTGAAGGAGGGGCGCCATTCAGTTGCATCGCCTTGGGCGCCAAGAGGGCTAGCTACCGGCCCTCAGGAGGGAAAGCTCAACCGGCTCAAATTGGTTTTTGTTTTCTAATTCGTGATATTTTGTCACAGGATGGTAGCTTTTCTGTGTTTGTTAACAATGTCTACGAGCACTGAATTTCGTTCGCTTCGCTCTCTCATTAACTGCAAATCCTTTCGTTGGTTTGTCTGCTGCTCTCTTTCAGCGCCATTTGTCTATATTCATATACTATCTGAAGCTCGTGCTATGCACGGGTGGTGCATGATGCACCGTTTCCAACATTGGGAAAGTTTGCTTTCTGATGTGTTTGTTGCTGAAGGCGTGTACCCCGTCTAAGTATTTTTACATACACTGCTGACAAACGTTTATTTTCGCTCACTCAATCAGCGCCGCCCCTGACCCGGACTCTATACACCTACTTACGAATATTTCTAATGGAAGTACATACATTTGTACAACAAAGGCCAAACCTTTTGCCTACCAGCAAAATTTAACCAAGTTTCACTAATCCTTTTATAGTAATCCTCCAAAACGACATAACGATTTAGCAACCGGTTAATGCCTCATTCATCGTGATGTCGCATCACCCGTGTCACTCAGCTTGGCCCTCCCCACCCGTTCCCGACTCCGTGAGTTCGTATAGGGTGTTTTTTTTTTTTACTGGATTCTGTGTCGAATTTCCTTTAAATACTTTCTGTAGCAGAAGAATGGTTGCAGATTTGAAATTTGTTGCTGGGTAGAAGAATTGTGGTCATAGAAGCCATAATTTCCTTACAGTTTATTTTTATAGTAGTGTAGCGTGCATATTCAGTTTACTGCTTTCATTATTAGAATAGACAAAGAATAGAATGACTTACGATCTGTTTCGCAGGGAGTTTGTCTGGGTGCCTCTTGTCAGGTTTTGCCCCGACTTATGTTCATTTTACCGTTTAATGTTTTTACTAGTGCTTTTGTTGTTAATTTGTGGGTTACACGGAAAGTGTATTTTCTAACGTGTTGGCTTTAGCCCCTTTGGCTGAAATAATTTTTGCTTGATAACGGGTCGTAGTCCGACCGGAAACGGCGTATTTCTGCTGTTGTTACATGTGCAACTTGTTGGCTTGATACTTGATACTGGATTGATCAAGCTGGATTGATACTTGGGTGGGTGACCGCCTGGGAATCTGGCTGTTGCAGACATAGGGCCTTAGGGCTTCGGGCAGATGACCAGGAGTGGTTAACGCTCGTTAAACCATTTGAAACCCTTTGAACTTGTTGGCTTTTTATTTCTTCATCATTCATTATTAGAAGAGACTAGCGGAGTCGCTCGCTTCGCTCGCTCATTCCGCGTCGTCTCACTCCCCTTCCCTCTCCCCCCCGCCGGTCTCCCTCCCCCTCATTAAGTTGCCGTTCGGTCGGTAGATGGCATCGTATGTTCGCGCTGCTGGACGTTGCGTTCTGGGCGCTGCAGATGCAGATGACTGCTTCGTATGTCCTACTTGCTGCTGCTGCTGCTGGCTGCCTTGCGGATTTAGTGTAATTATATATATAGAATATATAGATTGTTGAAATTGAGCGGTGTCTTGCCGGTGCGGCTAATTCTTATCCCGAGTAGCTTGCACACGCTTGTCGCACACGGTTCCGTTCCGTTCCGTTCTGACGACGAAGAGAGCCTCCAGGGCCACTGTACTTAGCGACTGACTGCAACGGATGGTCCAGCACACATTGCTTCCGTCCTAACTACGGTGGCCCTGGAGGCTCTCTTCGTCGTCGGAACGGAACGGAGCAGCATGCGACAAGCTTTATTCCTCCATTAGTTAAAAGTCACGTTTTCAGTATGTATAATAATAATAATTTCTCCACATAGAGGTGGAAGGACTACGGAAGGGTGTTGAACCGCTGATACCGAGCCAAACTAAGAGAAAAGGAAAAGAGACCATTATAAACATTAATAGACTATGATGGTAAATACTGACGCTTCAGGAATTTGTTGAGCTTTTCCTGTTTTAGCATACGGCAAAATCCCTGCACCGTTGGCTGGTCTACAGTTGTTGCCTTAAGGGCATTCCAAACATTTTCGACACGTACGGAAAAAATGTTAGGGCGGCAGGTAGTCCGCACAGGCTGGCAAGCGAGCTTCCAGTTATGACCCCTTGTAACCATAGCTCCCAATACGGGTCCGAAAAAGGGAAGATTCACATCAATCAACCCACGGAGTATTTTGTATGTGATAATCAAGTCGAAGCGAATGCGACGCAATTCAAGTTGGTCCAGCCCCGTGCGGGTTAGGCGTTCATTATAACTAAGGTCGCGCATGCCACGTAGGCTTTTCGTAAACCGGCGCTGAACGGATTCTATCAGGTCAATATCACCCAATAAGTGAGGGGACCAAACTGGGGTAGCGTACTCGAGGATGTGCCTCACAAAAACCTAAAAGGCCCAAATTTTAATTCGAACGTTACCAGACGTAAAACACTTGTTTACAATGGCAGCCCGCTGGAATGCTAAGGCACTGGTTTTTTGACAGTGAAGAGAAGACTTTAGATTTTTCGTAAACCACACTCCAAGGTCCTTAACCTCTTCAATAGAGTCAAGGGCCTGGGATCCAAGAAGGTAGTCCGAGCAAAAGTTATGTGTGCCAATGTGGAAAGTAAAATATTTTGAAGAAGAAAGTGGTAACTGCCATCGCAATGACCAAGATTCCACATTTCGAATTTCAGAGTCAAGAGCCGGGGACCCACAGGGCCAAAGGTTTTCTGTACCAACCTTAATATCATCAGCAAATTTAAATCCGTAAGTCTCCCCATTTGAAAATTGCAAGTCGCTAAGGTATATAACGAACAGTACGGGGCCCAGAACGGACCCCTGTGGTACACCGCAAGGCATCATGACACTGGTTGACAGCATATTTTCGACTTTCACCTTTTGTGAACGATTATAAAGGAACGCAGAGATCCAACCTGCCAGATTTCCCACGATGCCATACTCAGTAAGTTTAAGTAGGAGTTTTCGGTGTATCACCGACTCAAACGCCTTCTTGAAGTCGAAGTAAATGACATCGGTAGCCACACCAATGTCGAGTGCGCTACTCCATCGATCAAGCACAGTAAGTAGCTGGTGGGTTGCAGACCTCTTAGGTAAAAAACCAAATTGGTCCTGGCTAATTATGGAAAAAGCATGTAGGTGATGAAGAATTTCATCCCTAATAATAGATTCCATTATCTTACAGGCCACACGTGTTAATGAAATGGGGCGATAATTTGACGTATCCGAAGCGGATCCACGCTTAAATACAGGTGTTACAATAGCTGTACGCCACTGACTAGTTGTACATCCGCTTGTATAAGATAAGGTAAAAAGCTTAAACAATGGATAGCTTATTTCGTAGGCAGTTTGTCTCAAAAGATACGCAGAGAGACCATCAGGCCCGCAAGATTTACTAGGTTTTAATTTCAAAAGAGCCCTCGTGATTTTGGGCACAGTGAAAACGACATCAGGGCACTCACCAAAGGCACACGGTGCTCCTGCCCTCATTATGCATGCACATTCCGCCATGAGACGCGCCAGGCATTCCGCATTGCTTGTGCAGGTTGGTGGCTCGGGTGGATGGTGTCAGTTTGCAACACTGGCTGTTCTGCATCTCGTGTTTATTAATGTAGATGATTAAAGGAAGGCGAGCTAAATGAGCAACGGATATAGGCTCGCATCAGCAATTTTTTTCCCATTCATTTAAGCAAGCTGCTTTTGTGTTCAGCATTGGCGTGTGGCTGATATTTGCTGAGTGTCAGTCGGTATACCTGATAACATCGCCGCCAAGGCCAAGCTGTCTAGGCGGAAGACGACGTCTAAATGATGTCGGTAATGAGATGACGCAGCAGACGTTTGCTGATGCCTCGCCGTCGTGAGAAATAATTCGTAAAAGTGGAGGTCACTGCTTAACACGCAAGTGACCGATTACGACACTGCCGAACTAACCTTTCTTTTTATACGCCATACAGCCGTAAGGAAAGACTCCATTAGTGTAGTCTAGAATGACTTATCTAGGTATGTTTTACAACTCCTTGCCGATGCTGGATTAAGATTTCCTACGGTAAGTGCATTTTGCGAAAATCAAAACCCTTAGGGCGCCCGCGCACTGAGCAGCCAGGTCGCGCGGCCAACGGTCGTGGCGGCCAAAAAACACAGGGACGTGCCGCGCGGCACGTCCGTTTTTCATTGATAATTCTCGATCACGTGGTGAAAAATAAACCTGGAGAAAGTATGGTCGCCCTGTGGCCGCCTGCACGCCGCCCTGAATCCCAGTGGCCGCGGCGACAGGCTGGCTGCTGCGCCCAAGTGCGCGTTGCTCATACACCGTAAGCATTCTCGTTGGCCGCAGAGACCTGGCCGCTGTGTGCGCGGTGGCCCTTACCCCTTCCTCGAAATGAAGCTGAACCAATTATGTAAACTGAACCTTTTCACACTGTGGCCTGTCGGACACTGTAATGTTAAAAAATTACCGCATGTTAACGAAAAACATCGTCATTTTACATTTTTATGAAATGGAATGATAGACATTTATCGTAAAAAAAAAACCGACCTCACGAATATACGCCAAAAAAAATCTAAAACGTACGACTCTTCGACTGAATGACGTGAAAGTCTTTTTTAATTAATTTTTTTTTTGCGCCGTAAGTCAACCGAAGTTAGTTCATGCTTGTGTGGTTGATCCGGCTCAATTTTGAGCATTACCAGGCTTTTTTAGAAGAAGAAATATTTGGTAAAGGGAGGGGCGAACCCGGGGGTTCGAACCGGGAAACCTCCGATCATCGTAGGGGCCGAAAGATTGTCCAGTATTGGCCAGAATAAGTTCCCATAGCTGCTGGAGGAGCATGGTAGCCTCTCACGCTACCCTGGCCGGCAGTCCTAGCGGGAATGTTGTCAAGAGCCGCAAACCTCCAGCAACCAGGCTGGGTCTCACATGATGGACGTTGTTACTCCCGTTACGACTGATACCGGAAGGAAAAGCAGCACCAATTTGAGATTAATTAAGATCGAAGTCTTTACAGTGCACACATAAAAGTCCAAACGACGTTTCGGAGAAAATATCCTCCGTCATCAGGTTTTTAATAAAAATTTAAATAAAAAAAACATGGCAATGTACTGCCGAGTCAACCCACCTACAAGTGACACCCATAAAAACATTAAAATTCAAAAACACAATTCATAAAAACCTCCTATGTCTCCTTTCAGAAAATGCAGACAAAAGAGGTGGAGCAAGAAACCCAGCCCAGTCCTTCAACTTGGCAAGCCAAGCTGGAGCCAAGCTTATTGGTGGGTTGACTCTGCAGTACATTGCCATGTTTTTGAAATTTTAATCTTTACTAAAAACCTGATGACGAAGGATGTTTTCTCCGAAACGTCTTTTGGACTTTTATGTGTGCACTGTTAAGGCTTCGTTCTTACTTAATATCTTAACGGCTGATAACCACGTAGCTTTCGAAAATTGACCTGATATAGTAGAGTAAATTTACGTAAAATTTTGAGATAATTGATTCATGAATGACAAAAGCAAATCCTTTGGATTTGTTAACATTACTAGGCTACATACCCTGAACATTTCCGATCGGGAACCAAAAAAATTTCTCTTTCCGTTTAAAGATGGCGGCTGCTTACAATTTAAAAAAATGCAATATCTCTTCTTCTGGTCCCACTATTCATTCAAGCTCATTCACTATGTCAAAATGGCGCACTCCCTCGATCATCACGTTAATCCGCAACAGTATTAATAACCAATAAACGTGGCTTCCATTCTTTTATCTTGATTTTGATATTTAGAAAACGTTCGTCGGACGCATAGAAGCGGAGAATGGTAAGCTATATTGAATTTTATTATGGTAACGATCAAACCATTTTAAAAGATTTCAACATGAGAATTCCTGAGACATTCTTGATTTTGGGTATCTAAAGATGCATTACAAAAAAAGTATTCATAGATAACTGGCTGAAGTACAAAAATCTGACAGTTTAATGACCTAAATAAGTTGAAGATTTCGGTGGTAACAAACACTAACTTCAAAGGACCTAATTTATCAAACTGACCTTCTCAATCGCATTGTGCTGGTCATGGCGTCTAGAAGTTTATTCTAGTTGCCAACACAAGTTACATTGGAAGAGGGACAACTAATATTTTATGACTTATGCCAGCATTGTTTGATGTCCACTGATGTTAGCGTTGTTACTACCGAAATCTTCAACTTATTTAGGTCATTAAACTGACAGATTTTTGTTCTGCATTTTATTTTGCAGCCAGTTATCTGGGAATACTTTTTGTAATGCATCTTGCATCTTTAGACTACCAAAATCAAGAATGTCTCAGAATCTTCAGGGAGCCACTTGACAATATGAAATATCCAGGGTCACCACGCATAAATGGGTGGTAGCCAAATACGACATTTTATTGCCTGCATCTAAATCGTTCATCTGATTGAAAACAAACCAATTACAAACTACGTTCAAAATAAAATTTCCTTCAATCACATTCATATTTTAAATACGGTTGCAAACTAACGTTTCCTTTTGGACTTAAAATTTTGGACCGGGGAATTGAACCCACGACCTTTGAAACCAAAGGCCGAAGTCCTACTACTGAGCTATACTGCACGGGTAATACTGACAGGTTTAAACAGAAGCAGTTTTACAGCTCCTTACTTACCTCACAGCTGAGCACATCATTTATGTACAGTCAATACTAGGAAACAGGCTTTGGGCCTATTGTAGGCGGAGTGAACATAACTTTATTTCAAATTTATATTTAGTGTTTATTTTAATAACTTTACCGTATTTTTTACTGCTCATTACAAATCTGGGTGTAATACTAAGTTCGGGCTATTTGCCTTTTCATGTGATGTACTGTTGCTCTTTGCTGGCCTTTTTCTTACTTTACCTTTTTTTTTTCAATTAGGCCTAAGTTTCGTATCACATCTATATATATATATAT
>JAHWFP010125740.1:0-14227 GCA_023313725.1 Lithobius niger | reverse complement strand
AAAACCGCATTTTTGGGTGGGATCACATTATTTTTGGACGTTGACTGGTGGGAGGGGCAGATCTATTTCAGGGTATCGAAAGGGGGGGGGGGGGTCATCGAAATTTTGGAAGTCAAACTTTCACTTCCTCCACCCCGGGGGCGCCGGCCATAAATAATGACCGGTCTCTGAAGTGTAATCGGGTGAGATTACTCGAGAATCCACAGTTACCGCAGTTGCGTGTTTTCACTCGCATTGCTGCATGTTTGGATTTAGGTAGCTTAATAAACGCTAAAACAAATTTAAACGTTTAGATGGTCCGATTTACTTTTGATATTGAGTGTTCACACGTTCCTTCGTTCAATTTTTTTGGTCGATTCATCCAATTCGTCCCCGCAATATCAACAGCCAATGAAATGTCAGTAAAATGGCACGAACGTCAAGGAGTTAGGCCAGACGCGTTTGAGTTTTGCCTACGCATCTCGCGAAATCTCGTAACATTTCTCGTTCTGCTACGTAGTATTGAGTGGACCGACCCTACATAATAATGAAAAGCGCATTTGCACGGAATTAGCCTATTTATTTTATTTTATTTTAAAAAGGCCAAAGAAGTCAGATATCAGAAGTAATTTTTTCGTAAAACACCGTAATGACACAAATAAAAAAAACCTCTGAAGGCCTTCTGAACTAGTAATTCTCCCGTAAACATACCCAACCTTGATCAAAGTGACTTAAAAAGTGAACAACGCTTCCGCAAAGAGATTTATGACAGATTAACAGTGATAACAAACACGTCTTTCTTTTCTCGTGTGGCAAGCCCTAGGGCGTGGGGATGAATAGGCTTCCCCCGATACAATGTTTTTTTATTTCTTCCCCCCCCCCCCCAACTCCCGGTGGGCGTAACTCCAGCAGTGGAGTGAGAGGAGATGGGTAGGGGGGATAAGAGCGCTGATAGTCTTATGATCTTCCCCCAGCGGGGTCCGGCAGCAGCGTTTTTTGTGTGTTTTTTCTTTTTTTCTCTATATCTCACGGCTATTTGTTTTTTGTTTTTTTTGGAAACCACTCTCCGATGGCGAGGCCTAAATATTTCTGTTCGGGTTTTTTCCTTCTCTTTCATTTTTTTTTTATATCTATATTGAAAAAATGTTCCTCCAGTGTTCTTACAGACGTAAGTAAAAATGCTCAGGGGCATTTTAAGCATTCCAGAATATTAAAAAAATAAAATAAATAAGTTAGATTTTGATAAAAATGCAAACTAAGGACCAGGGTAGTGCCACTCTTTCTCTGACAATAACTGTAAACATATAGACGAAACTGGTACCTTCTTTCAACGATTTACCGCCAGAGGGCGCTGTCGTCAAGTAACAGGAAGAGCAAAGCATCATGGGGATCAAAACTATTTAGCTTCACTAAAACAAATTGATCACGATAACAATACGAAATTAATCGCTTAAAATGTATCAGAATTCAGATTAGGACATTAAAATAATTTTAAGAAAGATCAGAACTGGCTGATCAAGTTTTATTTTTAAAATCCAACATTCAATTTTAAAACGAGTTGTCGTTACGAGTGGAGCTAAGTATAACGCATGGCTTGTGTTCCGAGAGCGTCTGAGAAGCGTGCTCATCGGCCGTTCAGGCTGAAGCTTCTTCCGTGGTTTACGTTTATTGTAACGAACTATATACAGTTTGAATCGAACACAGAATAAGTTCTTCAACTTCGGGTGTAATTCCCCACGCACGAGTATTTCGTCAATTTCCGCAGGACGTATTGTCGCTATTACGATGCTGCCATTTTTTTTTATTTCCCGCCCTGGATATGCCATGTATCAAGTTTCGCCTCCTACGAGAACCTGATAAGTGCTGCCTTCTGGTGCCGTTGGTAAAAGCAGGTATTATTTTATAATATGTTCTCAGAAAAGCGTCACTACCTGCTAATCTACCCTGCTAAAGAGCCAAGAAGCTTAATAGGCTACATTACGGTACTATCCAAATCTGTAAATGCTTCGACAGTGCTAATCATGCAGTCTCTACCACAGTAAAGATAGTTAAGTACCAGGCGGGAGATACTGCAGCTCGAGGGTTCAGTATATGTTTGTCTCTAACCCGCCACCTCACCCCCTAGTCCCACCCCAAACCCTCACCGGTTCTGGCCTGGGTATAGTTTGTTCCACATTATGTTTTCAGAAAACTGACTGGATGACGACTCGTTTCCTAGCACTAAATGTGCAAAAACATGTGGATATCATGCTTGTAGACTCAACAAAATTACTGTTAGAGTTTACGGATGGGATGTTTACGGATTTTTTGCACTTGTAGTGAAGAAAACGTAGCGTCATACAGTCAGTTTTCTGAAAACATAATGTGGAACAAACTATAGTCTCATCCAAGCTTCGTTCCATCCGGAATGTGTGAGGCTTGCATTTTGCAATTTCTTCTCGCTTATTACGAGGGGTTATTGGTAAAATGCATTTTGTTACGTAAACTGACGTATGAATCACGTACTTCGCTAGTCTTAACTTGTGTCGTATCCAGTACATTCAAATTACTTATTCAACCCAAACTTGACCCTATGTGAGATCTGTTATACCCCAACGCATATACCGACTGAGCTATACTGGAAGGTAGGTCTTTTTAACACTCTTTATGTGTAGTTCGGTTACTTTTGGAGTTCAACAGTTGGCGAATTAGCGTGCTGTGCTTCATCATCTGTTAGGGCACGTTTACGCAACCACTCGCTTTTGCATTCTCGCAGCTAGAAGCTAGAAATCGCCTCAAATTCCAACATGGCGGCGGTTTTATGCCTGCCGCCTCGCAACGAAAACAGCAAATAACGTGAGTTCAGAAGCGTTTGGGAAAATTGTTTCGTCGTGAAGAATTCTTTACATTATTGGCACGGATTATAAGACTGCAAGTATTTACTCAAACGATGTAGGATTTAGCTAATCCATTTAGCGTTGTTACAATGGCAATGTCACCTTTGCCATCGCGATTGAGTTCTAGCTACGAGAATGCAAAGGCGAGTCGCTGCATAAACGCGCCCTTAGAACAGGGTATTGAAACAATAAAACACTTATCGTTCATACCGTTCTGGTGGAAGGCTATTTGATGCCATAATTGATTCAACCGAAAAGTACAATAAACTAGCACAAGTTTATGTCATTGCCACAGAATATTAAATCTTTTGTATATCTTCGGAGGCTAAAAGTTTGAGGATGAGGACGTATCGTACGTAATACACGATTGCAGTATTATTTATTTATTTATTATTCCAATTAAACGTACATGCATCCATGTTGGCTTTCCTGTATGACTCACTTTTGCGACATTAGTTCAAACGTATGTAAATGTTGCCGACACATTCATTTTCTTGTTTTTTTTCTCTTTCATGCGAGATGATTTTGCAACATTAACTGTAGCCTAACCCGCAAATGTTGCAAACGCTATTCTCAACGGGTTGCACGACATACCGGAAGGATTTATGTCCCTTTAAGGGTTTCAACATGCTACGACGTAAATGATTGTGTACGGGTCCTACAAAGCGCATTTATAATAGGTCGTAATTAATGGATTTTTCTCTTCAGTTGCATTGTTAGCCTACGTGTCGTTTTATTGTTTCAAACTGAAAACAATAAAACGACACGAACGCAAACAATACAACTGCCCAAAAATATACATTGAATTACGAACTATGAATGCATATTTTTAGGGAGCGGCACCTGACAGCCGATAATTATTATAAAACAATTTTTTTTTACGATTTCCCAGTTTTCTTTCTTGATCTTTTTGTTAAATTTCAGGCAAATAATATTATTTTTTTGCTAAGACTGAGGAGTAAGGTTGTCTATTTAATAATTAAAATTATTATTTTTTTAAATCACCATGATACTTATTCATTTCTTAGTGAAAACAAAACAACTTTCATCTTCAATCGAGCATTTGCGAAAGGTCGTTTGAAACAACAAGAGAAATGAAAAATCCGGCCCAAACCGAAAGTTACGTCAGATCTCATCAAAAAACACGTTTATCATGTCTTTTTTTCTCAGAAATGAGGAATAAAATTCTCAGAGCCGTGTTGCCTCATATCCTCGTTTGAAAACCACTGTCGGTTCATTGAGCAATTCGTTGCAAGATGTGTTTTTCAGTGGCACTCAATAAAAATGTTAAGCTAAATGATTATCTTATCATGTACATTAAATTTTATTATTTATTTTATGACACCCAAAGCATCGCCTATGATCATCGCCATCCAGCAGTTCTTTAACAAAATGGAGTACGTATCAAAATTAAAACATAAAAATTAAGGCGGCGGAGCTGCGCGGGGGACGACACGTGACCAACCAAGCCCGCGAATTCTTGGCCCCAGGCGCCATCTTGTCGAAGGACGGCAACTTATGAAGTTAGGCCTAAACGAGGCTTGAGGTAAAACTTGAATGAGGTCGCTGCTCGCCCCCGTGCGTCTTCCGTTCTGATTCGGTGCAGACCGACTGAGAACTAGCGTTTGAAAAACACACGACTCCATTCTTTGATCTTGTGGTGTGTGTGCCTTTCGTGGATCTGGTTCTTCCGACGGAGCGGCCATCTTTCGGTTTACCTTGCCGCTATACCTCCGTTCGATGGATGGTTGTGCTACGATTACTAAGTTCGACTTTCGCTGTTGATGTACTCTACTACTAGGGAACTGCTGTTACATATAACATCTGAGGATGTCGAGGAGCACAGGCGATGCATCCCGTCCTCAGCCACCTGTTCTCCTATCCTCCTACTTAGGCCTACCTGACTGACCTATATACCGTCTTCTATCATTCCAGACTAAATTATGTTGCCAAGGAAATCTATACTGCGGCTGTTGGTAAGTCTATTTTCTATTTTTTTTATTTCCAATATATTTTTTAATGGTTTTGCGTGTTATAAACTCACGCTGTAAAACAAAGACGTACACGTCTGAGTCGGTCTTTCGTTCCGCCTTGAGGACTTGCTAAATGCGGTAGTGAGATCACACAATTCGTAGTTTACCTTGAAGATTTTCCATGCGCAGCATAGCATAACAAGATGGCGGACAAGGTGTCAGAAAAAAGATACTTAAAAGTTACTGAATGAATTAAAAAGTTCAAAGATTGTCCCCTATAGCGTTTCTGTGATATCTTGTTGATTATCAGTATTGTACCATAGCCTAAATCAACGAATGGAAAAATGTGAAGTGGTCTATGATAAGCTTGAGTATAAACCTAATGCGAAACCAGTGTTCTTTCAAAACGAGTTCGTGGTACGTCTCAAAATTCACCCAGAACATTAACAAAAAAGACACGCTTCCCATTATTCAGCCAAGACTGGAACTGTTATTGGTGCTACATTTTAGTTATAAACTTGAGGATGTACACGTTTTGTTATGCTACTTGTTATTGTAGCACACACGTTTACATGTTATAAGCTATGTTACATGTACAATGTTGTGTGTTTCTTAGATACAGGACATCAAGGTAGAAAATTTAATGGACCTATTGTTATTTTTTATTTAGGACTATCATTACCATCCTCCGAATCCAAACACAGATACAGCTTGGCGTAAAACCTTTCAAAGTACACTTGAAAACGCTCTGCACTGGTACACAACGGTGTGCCACCTCCGCTTTCACATGAATTGTGTACTTGTAGGCCATAATTTGTAAGGCAATAAACATTTTGATGACAGTTCGTGTACTGCTATAGGGCCAGTAGGCAAATGTTGTGCTGTGCACAGTGACTGCCAGTCACAATGACTTCAGTGTGTAAGCTTAACAACACCAGGAAGACCGAATTTCGATATCTTACGGTTGGACACTGCGTCTACACTTAATTATTTTGACGTTTTGAAAACATGCAAATCAACCACAGCCATATATAGGTCTTTTGATATCTTTAACTCTATTAAACCTGTTGTTGAATAAACTGAATCAGGTTCACGCTTTGTGCTGAAGCGATGAGTGAGATACAAGTAGTGACCCACACAATAGTGCCATGAGTCAGCATACACAGTTTCTCAAATGTTTACTTAGACTAGACAGGTTAATTAGCACTAATGAAAGTGACCTGGTTAAATAAGTCATGACATCGCAGACATTCCCTAAACGATTTGGTTAGTTCTTTGTGCATGGTATAAGGAGAGGGTACATACTCGTAGCATATAGCCTACATCCTCAATAGCTTGCACACTTTCAATCTTGGTAGCTACAAGGTACACTCTTGTCAAATTTCTTTACCATAACCTTACGAGGTTTTGATAGTGTCGCTTCTATTTTCAAAGCATGGACGGCAGTTGGATTTAATTGTTATCACGCCATCCTTGCGTCTAGATGGTCTTTTTCCTCCCCAAGTGTTCTACAGAAAATGTAAGTCTTACAATCACTGGTAATGAGACTGTGGACTAGGTCAGTTTCCTTCGCTAGAATTTCACCAGGCAGATTGCGAGTTTCATGGAGGATACGAATTTCAGTTTAGGTTAAGTTAAGAGTTTTGACGAACTTACGCGCTTAAAAACTTGAAAAGCCGCTCACTTCCAAAGCCTTACGGTTGCAGTTCAGGTACATACTAAGTTTTTATTCGAAGGAGGTGCTGTAGCAAACTCATTGGTACCCTCTCTTAGCGGAGTTACTAAATAAACATAAAACACTGTAAACTGTACATAAGTAAGTTTAGAAAATAAACCGGAACAGCACCACTCGTACAATTGAGGAGTGGGTACAGGGATGAAGGCAACACCAAATGACATTAATCGATAATATAAACAAAAACTACTAAACAATCCCATATATCACTAGTTCTTTGTTTAGGCACCAACATTTTTAAAGGTAAGATGTTAATTGTCTATACACTACACTAAAAACTTACGTAATGCAATATTGAAGGCAGAGACAGTGGAACAGCCTTCGGTACACGTGTTCTGTCGCCAGTTAAGATCCGAGAATCTGCAAAAATTCTTCCACTGTCGTCTCTTCCATGACCCTTCGGAAAGACACTCGTATTAACTTGGAACCGGTGTTAGAGGCTCACGGTGGAAACCCACCACATTCGTGATAAATGTTTATTATGTTATTATAAATTACTGTTTCTTCTCCTTTTTTAACGAGCAGTTTTTTTCCTAATTTATTTTTGCGGATGCAATCTATATTATTAGTTTAATTGTCTGATGGTTGAGTACAACAGCAAGGTTTCACGTGAACTAAACACTACACAATAGTGGTATCTGAAACCTCACAAAAAAGCTATATTAGCGTTCCTTTCCTGTTTTGACTTAAGTTTAGTTGTTAAAAGTTAAAGCCAAACGAGTTCGATTTTGTTTTCTATTAATTGTAATGTTACGACTTAGGGCAGCAGCTACATTTTTTTGCAAGCTGAATTAAATAAATAAATGCAAATTAAATTAAATAAAGCAAAATTAAATTACTGGTTTTTTTTTCCTTTTTTAATGAGCAGTTTTTTTTGTAATTTTTATATTATTAATTTGTCTGATGGTTGAATACAGCAGCAAGGTTTCACGTGGACTAAACACTACAAAACACTGGTATCTGAAGCTTCACAAGAAAGCTTTTTTAGCGTTCACTTAACGTTTTGACTTGAGTTTAGTTAAAAGATAAAGTCAAATGAGTTCGTGTTTGTTTTCGAATAATTGTAATTTTTCGACTAAGGTTGGTTAACAGCCACATTTTTTTACGTTTCAAGGCTTGTATTTAAACGAGTTTAAGCAGCTGAATAAGCCTGATGGAGCCACGCATGCGCCCAGTGTTGCGTCAATCAACACTTCCGCCGGAATGTAGGGCAGGCCCAAAAATTTAAATCTCTCTCTTGTATTTTGAAGACTGCAATTAGGAAAACAATGGATTGCAGTTCGACTTAAATTATAGGTTGGGCTGTAAACAATTTCACATAAACGCGCCTGCCATGTAGTCTGAATGATCGCAAAAACAAAAGATGCAATTTTCAAAGTGCGGCAAAACGAACGTTGAGTGTGTTTCGTAAGTAAGCCATACGATTTTAGTACACAGGCGTAGTTTGTGAGCAACTACAAAGCAGTTTTGTCGAAGGTGAACCAATATTTGTTTAGGAAGGGTTTAGGATGATGCTGAAACTACTCTTTTGTCAGTGGGGACTGATAAAGTGAATACTGTGAGGTCTATATAGAAACGCCGGAACTTCCTGTTTTCAAGTCCACATTTTGCAAATCTATGGGGCCATTCATATGCTACGCCACGCTTTTTGGCCTACTTTGCAACACCCCCACCCCTTTGTCATAAAAGTCATAAAGTGTAAACGACCCCATCCCCCTCATAATTACGTCACACTTCCGAAATACTCACCCCAACCCCTAATTAATATTTTAGAGTACTTTACACTTGCTTACATATAAAATCATTGTATGTGTTTCAATGTCTTGAGTCCACGAGTTTGAATCTGAAATTTTTCTGTATCTATAAATATTTTGTGTTCTTATACGTCAAAATATACGGAGTGAGCCAAAATGTGATGCATATATTTGAAAAACGTTTTTATACTTAGAAAAAATTTCAGTTCCTGCATTTCTATGGACACCGCACATTTTTACTGGATTTAAACACTATTCTAAGTAAAAAAAAAAAAAAAATAGGCTTTCATTTTCTGATTTCAAAAAACCATAAACTTCAACTTCACTTCGATAGCCAAAATTTCAAAACGTCAAGTACCGTATAGTAGCGGGTTTTTTTTCGTTTTTTTTTTTCTAAATTTTGAAAAATAGGATCCACTTTTCTCGAGTCAGGATTGGATTTTAGGTCCAGAAATGTGTTTTTTTTTTAATTAAAAAAATCTTCAAGGTGTAATTCGTCAAGTTTTCACGAAAACCCGCATTTTAAGAGTATTACTAGATTATTTTAAGAGTAGCTTATTTACTTTTAATTAGTTTTAAAGGGCCCATCCTCTTTCTTTTCATCTCTTACAGGATAGAAAGACAAATAGGTTCCGTTAGTGTTAAATAAATACATATACAAGCCTATTGCACCACCTTCCCAGACAAAAACAGCGAGCGTTACTACGCAGCGAAATTAACATTCAGTAAAAAAAAAAAAAAGAGACAAAATACGAAGGCCTTTGTAAACATCTTACAATGTCATTTGGAAAATCGTCGAACTAACGTCCTTTTCAACTGTACGGTTATCTTGGGGCAAAAAGTGACAATTTTGCTAGGAAATACCTAGTATTTTTTACATGCCACAAACGTCTTTAAACAATGTACCCATTCTACTCAATACATTGCGAACTACACAACTGCTGAAAGCTAAATAAGATTAATATTTGCTCTATCTAAATGTAGTATGAGCTTTGCTTAATTAAGTTTGCAGTAGACTGCGTCTGTTTCTTAAGTAATTTTTCAGTCGTTTCAAATAAACTGCTTTCCCGTTTTTCGCAATTACGCTCTTCAAAAAATTCTTCGCAGCAGCGCTCCGAGTTCCGTGATAATTTATTAATATGCTTTCGAAATTATTCAGACATTAAATCTTTTCTCTTCAAAGAGAGGTAAAAGTAAACATTATCATAAATTTAAAACCATTAAGAAATTCGCTTTGAAAGACCTTATTCGCCGCACAGACTACAAAAATTCAAAAAATATGTGAAGAATAATGCGGTTTCAATTGACTCATGGCAAGCTTATGATGATCGACTAATTACAAGCAAGAAATTTTTTAATGTAACAAACAACCATAATAAAAAAAAAAAAAAACCATTAAAACAAAATATCTTTGCAATATAAGATTTTGGTACGTTTTTACTCCAGCCATACAAAGTAAAAGACATCCACCCAAAACCAAAACTGGTATCAATCCGATTTTTGAGCACACTGGCCAACAAACGCTGATTTTCGTTCAATTCGCTTACTCAATCAGCGCATCCCCGTTCAGTTGCTCTTCCCATGGTTAACGTTAATCTACGCAATGAAGCTGAATTTCTCAGTCAATCGCATAATCTTATCTACTCGGCCGAACGTCTACTTGGCAGCAGCACACTAGCATGTGTCGAGATTCAGCAAACTTGGTAGCCAATGCACGTCCAGAACGCAAGCAACGCACTATCATTGTGCACCAGCATCCATTGTACCGGCATCAAAAGCTAACCTGGCAAGTTTCAGTTTCTAACATTAAGTATAATTTTACGCCATTCTTTATTGATGTACAGAATCTTTTTAACGCTTTAGCAATGTAGAGTTGAACAAGAATAGCATACAGCCGTATAATAACATAAGAAATACAGGAATGAAAAAGGAGGTTAATCCAAGTAATTGCTTTTCATTTCATAGGAGATTATTAATTAGGGTTTCTGGTTATTTTCACGGAAGAACGCTCAATAATGTACATGCAGCTAGTACTCTTATCGTAAGAGTAGAAATTATCCCTATTCCAATGCTGCCAGATTCGCTTTTGATGCCGTCACAGTCGAGGCTGGTGCACAATACTGGTGCGTTGCTTACGTTTTGTGCGTGCATGCGACATGCATGAAGCATTTTAAAAGCTTGCAGGAAAAAATGTTACATATTTAACTTCGTACACTTGGATTAAAAAGCTCACCCAACAATCTTAACATTGCAAATGTTTTTTTTATTTGTTTTTAAATAGTTTACAACTCAAAATCCAAACGAAACAAAAAATAAATGAATGCACCTGGGATTAAAATGCTTACCCAACAATCTTAACAATAAAAATGGTTTTTTTTTAAACTAGTTTACAACTCAAAACCTAAACGAAACACAAAAAATTCCCAACAATCTTAACATCGTTTTTCTATACTAGTTTAGAGCTCAATACCCAAACGAAACAAAAAATAAATAAAGGTACGTGGATTAAAAATCTTAACCCAACAATCTTAACATTGCGAATGTTTTTCTTGTTTTTTTTTTTTTTTTTTTTTTAAAAATTTTTAAAAAAAAACCCAAAAAAAAAAAAAAAAAAAAAAAAAAGGAATTTTATATTAAAGTCTCTTTTAAACCAGAGTTAACAGCCTTTAACATTTTCTTTAAATATACCGTATATATAGTGTATCAAACGTAATATCGGATATCGGTATCAGCAAAATCTCTTTGAAAGCTACCAGAAACTGACCGGCCGGCCACACCCTACAAACGTAACACTTCCGAATAACATTTCTTTAAATTGCATAAAATTTTCTAAACGGGTCTTAATCGTTCTTTTTGCGTTTTCAACAACGATCATCCTGAAATCTTCCCTTTAAACGTTTCCCCAACACACATTCCCATCTCAGATTTTTCCTTGGGATAATCTCACGAGTGCAATACAGGAAAATCCTTCTTTGGCAGGTTATCTAGGCCTTGGCGATCTCCTTTGCCCGCGCACATTAATTTAATATATTAATGACTAAGTCCGTGTTGTTTCCGTCCACAAACTGCACTTAGGCCTTGCAACATTCGCAACATGCCAAGTTCCTATTCATGTTCAAGTACAATCCATGCGTTTTGGATGTAGAAAGATGAACAAGATAAGACGAGGGTTAAATAAGAAAACATTCGTTAATGATGGTCGTCTTTCATTCTTGAGCAAGCTTTGAGACCAAAGAATTGTGTCCGTAAGTTGGTTGTGTGTGCAGAGGACAATGAAGTTATTGTGTTAGAGTTATTTCTGGTATTTCTGAGATTCTGTTTTTTTTTTTTTTGCTCGCTGCGCGTAAATCTAGTTTATCAAGCTGTTGTTGAATAAATAGGTCTATACTAGCTGCGATTTTTACCGCTTGACTTCGAAACTGTGTGTCTGTCAAGTCGACTTCTTTCAAACCGATTATGACGTCGGGATGAAATTTGGTACGCACTTTGGGCTACATATGTCTGGATGGTATTTAAATTGTAAACCTTTTCTGAACAAGGAAACTGAATTCGTCATACATCGCTTCGCTAAATCGTGACTGCCCAGCGTCATTAGCGGCAAAACCTACGGCGTTTGATTTATTTGGAGTTTCAGTTTCGGTTACGAATAAGTTTCGATTACAATACATAGACGAACTGAGCGACAAAGTACTTTGAAACTATAGTACGTCAAGTATGCAACTGACGTGAGATTTAGAAAACGTATTCAGGGCGAAAAGTGTAAAAGCAGTTTTATAAAACTTTTCGTACAGACGAATCTGTCCGAATCGGTGATAAACAGCGGCCGCCATGTTGAGTGCGTGTTTGTTCGATTCGCTGGCTACGAAGTGACGTCACACTGATTTCCGCCATCATGCGATGGAAATAGTATATGCCTAGTTTGAAAATTAGTTTCAAATCTTCGGGCATGTACACACGTCATCTCTCTACAAAAATCTCTTGCCATACTTTTAACGTGCCTTGGAATATACTGGAAATCTGCTTGATTAAAAGATGACTTCCAGTGACGACGAATACTTTGATATGTATGTATTTTCATATTTTCGTGACTAAACGCAAAACGTACATTTGAATTCTGTGGCGTGGAAGAATTCAAACAATATATTCAATTTTTTTTTTTATATAATCTGTTCGATTTTTGTTCACTTCGAAAATAAAGGTCACCAATTAAAAGGGTGCGGCGACTGGAAAAGCTGGAATGTCCTTGAAAAAAATCTCGATAATGGAAAATATTGGAATGTACTTGATATTTATCGTCGGTATTGGAAAATAGTGGAATTCTTAATTACTATCGTGAATTAACGTGTCGCCTCTGCCTACATTATATAAATATTTGGAAAAAAATTAACTGCTTAGCTTCGTTTTTATAACCAATTGATTAAATGTCAAATTATTAGTGTTAAGTTGAAAAATTTCAGTGAGTTTATGGCTGACGAAGGTGGGGTGTTTGAAGCCCGTGGTGAAATCTCACGTTGCCACTAACGTTCACTTATAGGGCAGTGACATAACGTAGTCTTATTGTATATAACTCTATGGTGGAGCCGGTAACTGGGTTAGCTGCAAGGGGCACTGGAGGGGAAAAAGAAGGTCGTCTTACTGAAGCCAATGCTATTAGACTGGATTTCTTACTCGCCTATAACGGGCGATTTTTGTTGTTGGAGAAAACAACGTTTTTTAAGCCTAAGAAATCCGCTCTAAAAGCACTGTCTTGACTAGAAATGCCGTTGTTTTCCCTTATATTTTAATCTAGTGCCCCTTGTAGTTATACCCTCCAGATGCTATCTCGTAGGCAATATGACGTCACTTGACACTGCCCTATTGGCAGGAGGGGGATGGGGGTATGGAACCCCAATGCACAGTCAAGGAGGTTTAGTAGCCTAAATCATTTTACTAGAACATACTCGAAAATAAAGAATATCATGAATATACGTGAAAATAAAACTATCATGTTGTAACGACCCATGAATTAATTCGTTAATGATGCTTCCGAATACTAGTGATTCGTATCTTCTTCAAAAGAACATACATTGAAACACGAAGAAGGTAGAATTCCGAAAATCCCATTTACACTGAAAGACGTAGATTGGTCGATATTTAGGCGCCTTCTGTTGGCAGAAAAAACGAACAAAATATTGAAAAAAAAAAAAAACAGGTAAATGAATAATTAAATAAATAAAAGCATGCTTTTTAAATCTTTACGCCCCTGGCTAAATCGGCTACGCGACAGGTCAATCGTTCTTTTAGCATACAGAGGTGTAAAATTATAGCGCAAAAAATTACAATACACAATTATTCATCATTATTGAAATTCTCAACTGCAACGGCGCACCTAGGCAGAAGGGCCAGGAGAGGAGGGGAGACCTATAAATCTACTCAATGTAAAAAGCCAATATTCCGAATTTGTTCAATTGCAGTTACTTTCCAGTCTGGGGGAGGGGTTGGTACTTCGTCTCCCCCTCCTCCCACCCCATACACCACTGATTATCTGAGATAATGCCAAACAATGCTGTAAGGGTTTCTAATGTCGCTCACAAAACGAAATTTAGCACAATTAAAAAAAAAAAAAAAAACGATGGAAAACAATTAGTTTGTATTACAAATCCATGGGTAAGCAGTTCTTTTTTTTTTTTTTTTGAGAATGCCACAACGTCAGCATAACGTATAAACTTTAAGATTGAGGCGAGTTGCCCAAATTTCACTTCGAGGGGGCGTAATACGCGTAGACGTAAGTAGTCCAATACGAAACTGTCACCCAATTTCAGTAAGGTAGTCGAACTCACTCGGCATTACGTCTAAAAACCCGCGCAACTCGCTCGTTTCGACGCATATGGAAAAGCCGAAACGTCCAAATAGGAGAAATAGGCCAGGTTG
>JAHWFP010125738.1:0-10316 GCA_023313725.1 Lithobius niger | reverse complement strand
ATACCGCAAAGTTACGAATATATGTCCATTTTCTGATGTATCCACGTTCCTACTTTGCGGTTGGATATCTAGACACACGCTAGTGCATTCAGGGGAAGAAAGCCCTGGTAATGTACTCTTGCTCACTGATGGACTAGGGTATGTGTAAAAAATTCTACGAATTTCCTAAAAAAAAAATGACTACTCCTTTCCGTCGGGAGATAACCTGAGTAAAAAAGGCGTTGAACCAATACTTTCACTTTATTTTTTAAATAAATAGCACGCTCTTATAATAAGAAATAAACGATTCACCAAACCCGCGTCTCACCTGCACCACCCGCGTCTCCATTCACTGCTACCGTTAAAGGTACATTCCTTCCAACGCCATTTTTCTCAATGCCTCACATCAAGTACGGTCCCAAAGGTCTATTTACTTACCGTTAGTCAATCCCTTGGTAAAAATCAGTTTTAAAATATGGCGTCTAGGGAGATTTTCTGTTGAATATTGGGAACTATATTTACTGCATCCTGCGATTGTATGATCCTTTGCGCGCTTACAATAGCCATGACATTTCATCTATGCGTGTACATGTGCTAATTTTTAATCGTTTGCTAATAATTACCATGAAATCAAAAATCTAAAAGACTGATGCGATAAAAATTTAAATTATTTATGCCTATAGATCCCCGAAGAAAAATTATAAGATACTAGCCTGAAAAATGATAAAATGTGATGATAAAATACTAAAATCATTCCGGTTTGTGACGACATATTCTTCAACTTGATGCTGTTCCGTATACATCTTGGTTGGCCTTGGATTCTTACACCAAGTTTCGTGAAACGATACGACAGTAACATGCGCAGATGGAGATCTGCGCGTGGCTGTTATAAGGCAAGCCGGGTGTGCCTTTAAAAGCGAGAGTACATGTACTGTCTTCCCCCCCCCCCCCACCCCAATCCCCTTCCGCCGAAATCTCTGCTCGACTACTGGGCAAATACCATTGCACCCATCGGCTACAAAACCTAAATTTTAACCCAAATGAGAAAAGAACATTTTCCGCACCTCATGCCTTTGATTACTCGTAGCCCTATTCCGTATCGTGTTTTGATAGACAGGAAATTAATGGTGCAACTGCCCCAAGCCCGCTGAACCGTTTATGATTACAACGTGCCATTAACCTGTATATTAATTACTCATAGAGTTGATATCCTACTCGTTAATGTGCTTTCTCCTGGGAATCAGGATAAATGATATAGCCTTTGGTCATATTAAAACCTATAAAGCATAATCTTTGCTGGTAGTGTTTATTCCTTTGCGGTGTAATGTAATGCAGGCAGCGCTCTACACTTAATTTTTTTTTTAAACTCGTTTTTTAATGAATTTAATGAACTTCACAGTATGAAACTTCAAAGAAGGAAGTCTGCATGATTTTTTTTTTGCTTACTTTCAACATTAACCCTTTCGTCATGGTTAAGCTATAGTCCACATAAACGATTTAATTTATAGACAACAATTGTCACAAAAATGTACTAATCTTGGCAAATAAAATACGCCTCGGCACACATGAACGCGTTTAGATAGTAGTATTAAAATCTCGAAGTTTATGAGAACAGTTGGCAATTAAACGTTTGGATACGCATCCGCTACAGAAGAATTCAAAGACAAAAAAATAAATCATTTGAGAGCCTAACTCCGTATTTTACAATAATGTCGTAAAAGTGGGTTTTTAATGGAAATTTAATTATCGCCAGCTTTGAAACGGATGACCGATTTTTTTTTCTCTTAATACTTCTAAGTAGCTTGACATTTTTTCGCTTTTATCTAATTGATTCTTTTCTTAACGACAATGTTTAGGATGTCCGCATATTTTTAAAATTAAGCAGAGGAAGTGGGAAGTACGTCAGATATTTTAGCGCTAGATTCACTAAAACATAGACATTGGGTTAAGAGCTGTGACATTTGCCACCACATTGGCACCAGTATGGGTTTTGGAGGGCATAACTACAAGGTGCACTACATAAAAATGGAGGGAAAAACAACGGAAGAGCGAATTTCTTAGGCTTAAAATAACGTTGTTTTCTCCAACAACAAAAATCGCGTGTTTTAGGTCTAAGAAATCACTCTTCGCAGCATCGGCTTCATGACGCCCTTCTGTTTCTCTCTACAGTGCCCCTTGCAGCTAACCGATTAACAGCATAGAGTTATATACAACAATACTACGTCGTGTCACTGCTCTATACTATCATCGGCGATTTTGAAGCAGACGCCATCTTGCGTACCTGTTCGATTCGCGTGCCATTACATGACATCACACAGTCCTTCAGTCGTTGCTAGAATCTAATCTGAAAAAAACTTACATGATGATTACTACAGTATAGGCTACGTCAAGCAAGAATACAACTTAAAATAATCTTTTTCCCATGGATATGGTTGTTGAAGTTTAAATCCTCGGGTTTGTCGCGCCCGAATATTTTCTGTTTATAAAACACGTGACGTCAGGTTCGAACTTAAGGACTTTTGGACATGAAGCAGTCGTACTGACGTCAGACTACCTTACCCCTATCTTTTCCCTGACTATTGTTCGAGTTGACGTATTTCTTGTTCAGCCGTAGCGTAAGAGTTGATTTCAATAGATCGTCTTGTATTAAGGAATTAAGATGTATGTTTGAGGGATAATTTTACGTACGCGTGGGTATCCATTGCCTTGATTTATTGTCTTCTTTAAGAGGTACCATGAAGGGTTCGGCGGAGGGATGGGGAGGAGAGAAAGGGGGTGGGGTGGAGTAGAAGACACCGAACAGTTCTGTTTCATAATGTCGGCCAACGAACTGGCTGTTAACAGGGTTCCACATCCTTTTTCTACAGGGCAATACAGACCTAAGACAAACATTGAAGCTGACGCTACGAGGGAACCTACAATTAGTTTTAAACAAGCAAACACATAAATAAACGAATAAACAACATTCGTCTTCTCTTAATACGAAACGACGACGATCGACGATCGGAGAGGCGTGTTTTTATTACCGTAACGTTCTCAATTTCTAACATTTAGGCCTAATTCGCCAAGTTTGTTTGTTTGTTTGTTTTCTTTTTTGATGTAAGCGGCTGAAACCAAACGACGAAACGATTTAGGCCTAACGAACACAGCCGTAGCTTAAGTTAGCTCAACCCAAATCCATCCAACCGCACGGAACGGCCTTAACCTGGCGATCCAGACTTTCTCTCTGCAGTGAGTACGTCTACAACGGTTTCCTTTTTGTTCGGTCGGTTCGGTTGAAATACGGCAACGAACTTGATGGGGCGGGGTTTGGGGAAGGGGGGAAGCAAGCAATTCAAAAGTAACAGTGCGCATTCGGCATTCAAGCCCAAACTGGCACTCAGCCTAATCTGCAAGTTAAGGAGTTCTTGAGTTTGACGAGATGATTGCTTATTCAGGAGATGCAGCAATTTGTATCTCATGCAAGTTTACCAACGTCACATAAGGCATTCTAGAGAGTATATTTCTTTGCTATAGTCCGCACTGGATGGCATACGTGTGGCAGAGCAAAAGGCGAAAATTGGGTGACCCGAATTCTGGATTATATATAGGGTGTTTTGCCGCCCCTTATGAATAAAATATCGCACGCACCGTGGTTTGTGCATATTATAGTCACATGCAGAAAACCGTATTGTGTTTTGCTTTCTTTTTTTTTTTTTTTTGGTTTTGTTTTCGTTGTTTCGAAAGCTTGCTGCAGTTGCGTTATTTTAACTTCAACTGTGAGATTTTTTTTAACTACCGTACCGTTTCGTTTTTATTTTTATTTTTATTTTTAAAAGACATAAAGCCAATCGTCTACATACAAAGTTTTTTTTTTAATTGAATTTAAAATGTGACGCAAAAAACATGTGAACGTTGTTTGCACATAAACGCTGAGACCGTTAGTGCTTCTTTCTGCCACTAGCCACGTCCACATTTCCATAGTGGCGCTGACAACCTTACCTTCAAGAAAAAGCTGAGCAGCTTGACTTGACGATAGTTCAGAAATTAAAACTATTTTTCTGACCACCCCTAGTATCCAGTTCAAAGTCTTATGACTAGATCAGCACTAATCTAAACACGGATTATTCTGATACATTCCAGTGGTTGGCTTCGTGAATTTCCTTTATCAGTATTCGTTCAGCATAGGGCGCTTGATTTTTCCAGTACGGTAACAGGTATGCCTAATCAAGAAGGCCCAATCACAACAGAGGACATAAAACAATTAAATTCAAACGGCTACCACCAACCACGACAAGCAAGGAAAAAGGACGGGATGTAGTGCTCCAAAACTTCATGAAATATGTGTCAATAGTGCAAATAACATTTTAAAGGCCTGAAGAAGTTCCTAGGAAAGGGCTGAAAATTCGCCGACGTACAAATTCAAGTTGAGTGAGTTGAACCTTTAATCAAATTTTGAACATTATGAAACCTCAACGTAAAATGCCCATTTTTTATCGAAGAAGCAAAGTGTTTGTTTAAAACTTTGAACCCCTAACCGAACCAAACTATTCTACCGTCAAGTTCGGTCACCTCACTTCATCAAGGATATTGACCACGCTGAGTGAGTGAGTTCAGAGGTGGCTTTGTTTCTAACGGATCTCCACGGCAGATACAACAAAGAGCATTGGAAATATTGTAATTAAGAAACTCTTGAACTTGAACTCTCGAAACGCTGAGCTATTCATGCGATTTTACACAGCTTCGTCAAAATTAATCATCGTTGTTTATCACCATTAACGAGTCGCCCGCTGAAGATTGCCATCGGTTTCGTTAAGTGGAACAGCCGCAATAGTATTACTTTAAAACATGATTGTGTAGAGACTAGAGACCTGGAATAATCTTCCTGTTCACGTTGTCATGGCCCCCTACCTTGGCGAGTTTTAGGACTGGAATTGCATAGCTTATTGGTCACGCTTTGTTGTTCAACTTATTTTACTTTCAGGTCTACTAGAACTTAAGGTTACCGTAAGCAGTTCACACTCACACCGCCTTGCCTGTTTTACGTGTTAAATACAGTCAATTATATATTAACTTTAATGCCAATTATTAGCACGTTCCTGGCAGTAAGCTGTGTATGGATCCACGTTGACGATATTATATAGAGCAGTGACACGACGTAGTATTATTGTATATAACTCTATGCTGGAGCCTTAATGGGTTAGCTGCAAGGGGCAATGCAGAGAGAAACAGAAGGGCGTCATAATGAAGCCGATGCTGTGAAGAGTGATTTCTTAGACCTAAAACGCGCGATTTTTGTTGTTGGAGAAAACAACGTTATTTTAAGCATAAGAAATCCGCTCTTCCGTTGTTTTTCCCTCCATTTTTATGTATCCTTGTAGTTATGCCCTCCAAAACCCATACTGGTGCCAATATGGCGGCAAATGTCACTGCTCTATTCCCGCCAATAAAACGTGCGTCGGTTAGAAAATTGTTTCTCTATTTCGGAAAGTCACTTTGAACGAAAAATTTATCTTGGATCTCGAAGTACACAGGCGCGTCCCTTTTGATGGTGACTTCTTCAATTGATACTTCATTAAAAACCGATCACTTAAACTGTTAAGATAAACAAGTGAATGACGTCACAGTATTTCCACTAGGCTAGACATCTTAAGAAAAAGGAACCGTTAAAAATTTAAACTTTGCAAAACATCATGAATATCAAATAAAGAAAGAAATCACAAGGTAAAGGGTAAATGAAGCAAGCAGTCTGCATTAAAGACTGGCCTTGTGAGGATACACAATACACTATTCTGAGAAAGAAAGAAAAGACTAAAAGTAAACGGGATGTCCTGGGTTTGGGTCCAGTCGGGGCAGTAGTCTTTTCTTTCTTTCTCAGACTAGTGTATTGTGTATCCTCACAAGGCCAGTCTTTAATGCAGACTGCTTGCTTCGTTTACCCTTTACCTTGTGATTCCTTTCTTTATTTACTACTTGCATTATCTCTAGTGTGGAGGCCAAGAAGCAACTTTCTTTCCCTCCTTGTATGTTTGTTTGTGATCTTTAGGTCACCGTTGAGAAAGATTGAACAGCTACTTAGCTCGTCTGGAGCCTGTAGCCAGTACCCGCCCCGGTAGCGCAGTGGTTAGAGCGCCCGGCTAGTAAACGGGATGTCCTGGGTTCGAGTCCCAGTCTTTTCTTTCTTTCTCAGACTAGTGTATTGTGTATCCTCACAAGGCCAGTTTTTAATGCAGACTGCTTGCTTCATGAATATTAAGTGTGTTTCATGCGTATTTCTGTTGGTTGTAGTCAATTACGCTTTGGTTTAACTGAATATGAACCGATCATGCAGGCCTACGTCCTCCTACCTAGATTGGGTGCACGGGTGGCTGCGAGCACTGAGGCGTTAGATCCGATCGGCGTCTTGATCTCGGCTGTTCATCTCTGGCTTCGTACAGACCCAGGTTCGATCCTGATGAAGGGAAGTGTATATGTACGGGTTTTTCTCCGGTTGTTTCCCGCCCGTTGTACGATGGTTCCTCCGGGTACTCCAGTTTCCTCCCTCCTGCGGCAAAAAAAAAAACAACTGTCATCATGGTGGCATTCTCCACTTAACATCTGCCGATTGCTGGCCGACACATTCTGTTATTATTATTAATTTGTTCCGATTTCAGGCGCGATTACGGTGGAACTGAAACCTCCATCTACATAAATTCCTTCGCCACCATAATAACTATGTGTAAGAATTAAACTGCGCCTTTTTTTTTATTGAATATTTTATTTAGAATAAGAACTCCTTCAGGCGTTAAATTCCTTAGGTGACAAGCCTCCGTCCTCTTTTGCTCATTAGTAACACCTTGGCGACACGTGTCCAAAAATCGAGGCCGTACGACTTAAGAATTTCGTTTTTTTGCTTCCTGTTGACACTGTTTCCGTCCGTTTTCCGTCCCATCCGTCCTTCACCATTTAGCGTGAGCCTTCCTCGTGAGTCATGGCGGCGGCCTTCGAACTAACGGTACTTTAACGGGATGTTTTAGTGTGTTTCAGTTTCGCAATTGTAAGAAGCCTGCCAACGGTTTGAGGGACTGAGCGGCGCCCCAAACTCAAGGTTGTCGGTCGCAGTAAGAAACAAGAAGCTTCAAAGGGATCGTGACCTCGGTGTTGGTCCACAATATGGCGGCGCCCTAAAATGGCGAACCTGTCTCACCCAAATGTGAAAAATGACGTTGTTTGTTGTCCTCTGTGTAGCAATTATCACGGCACCAATCCGCCCAGCGTCCTCTCACAGATGTTGTGTGTTAGCCAAGAAGTGCTAAGTGCAAACATCAATATTTTTCTATAATGATCGTTATTACAGTTCGGCTTCTCTTGAAAGCGTGTATTCATCTTCTGGAGGTTCTGGAATTTTGCCAAAGGTTTGGCGTCTGTTATTTTTTTTCCCCTTTGGCGGTTCCACAGGGACACTGCTGTTAGTTGCAAACCTCTGCTCAATAGGAAGATTTTGTTACTAATACAAATGCAGTTTATGAAGCAAAATACAACATGTTACGAAGTCTATATCTTCCAGTAAGTAGTTTATCAAACGATCTTATTCCAACTGAGGCCATTTTGTGTGTTTAGAAACTCTTTTATCAGTTAAGTCCGTTTTAGAGGCAAACGAGCCTAACCTCTTGAACACTGAATGAACTATGTTTATTAGGTCCCAATCAGTCGAGGAATTTCGGCCGGCATTCCCTTGGTTTGAAGATGAGGATGCTGGCCACTGGGCTGCGCATGCTCGCTTTACTTGGAAACCCCTTACAAAGCTCGTAGTGTGCCTGGAGAAGTCCTTATGGAGAGCACGTATGGAGATCACCATCTTGCAGGATAGAAAAACTACCATCCAATTCGGAAATCATAACGCATGAGCACCTTGACCATACACTGAACTCTCGCCATTATATGAACTCACGCCATCTACTGGTTTAATCCGTCAAATTAAAAAAATTCTCTTCCCTTTTCAAGGCATGAAAGGTTGTCTGCAAGGCAAGAGCGTAAACACAAAAAGAGTCTGCCATCGTGGCAGACATCAAGATGCAGTTTTCCTTCGTACCTACCCTTCCACAGTTTTTTTTTCTAGGGCCGGACCATCAGGGTGAACAGGGTGTTCATCTGAACTCGGGCCCCTGGCTTACGAGGGGCCCTACAAGGGCACTGCACAATACAAAATCAGAATGCAGAATTGCAGATGAATTTAAACGAAAAAGCTACAAACTCACAAGAAGCCTATTAGCCACTAGCCAACAATTACCACATAAAAAAAAACCGCCATAATTAGTTAGATGTACCACGAATAGGCGGAACAGAGAAGAGAAGCCTTTAGGCTTGATTTTCTCATAGGGCCTGAAGATTCTACCCCAGTTGGCCTTGCAGCAGAAGCTGCCTGCTTGAATTTTCTTAATTTTTGTTTTAATGTAGGAACCTTTTATAAAACAATTTTTGTTCACATTTTTTATATTGTTCTTCTGGTGTGGGACGTTGGGGTGGGGAGAGGGGGCCTTTTGGTCAACTTACGCACGGACCCGAAGCGTACTTGCTCCACCTCTGGTTTGTTCATAAACAGCGCCATTTACTTTTTTTTTTTAATATTACTCAATATATCCCGCTCTTTGTGACAAATGGATGTCAAATGCTACGAAAACAAAGCACAAGTAAGCCACTGAGTAGATTTCAAGGTTTATGTGTTGAAGTATGTCTGGACAATATGGTGAGCTGTTTGACTCATGATCCTCATTTACCCTTTGGGCTTGTAGAGATGACCAATCAGATAATACCCTTCCCACCGATTTTTCGAAATTACTAACAAAAGTATGCGTTGCGTTGTTGGTGTTGTAAAACGCAATGTCTATTGTTATGCTGTAAAACACAAAGTTTGTACCGTAAATACGGATGCAGGCCTATTTACGTTGGCTTTTGGACTTAAATGTCAGACTGCCTGAGCGGGAAATTGAACCCGTGACCTTTGAAATCAAAGGCAGGAGTCCTACTGTTGAGTCACGTCGACACGTGTCAGTATGGCTCAGCGGTGGGACTTCGAACTTTGATTTGAAAGGTTGTGGGTGCAATTCCCCGCTCAGGCTCTCAAACATTTAAGTCCATAAGCTTTGCATCCGTAAATAGGTTTGCATCCGTATTTGTTTAGCCCTATACTCGAGCCCATTTGGCTTCCCGTTCTGTTAAGTGTACTGTAGGTGTTGCGAAACACAACATGTTTTGACTACAAAGTGTTGTTAAAAAAAGACACAAATAGGTTTTGTGATAGACGTTGTGTTTAATCACAATGTTTATTTATGCCGCGTGGAATCCGGTGGAATTCCTGTTGCCCTCTAGCGGTGATGGTTTGAACTAGTGATAATGTTCCTAGCATGATTTCAGGCAACTAGCAGAAGCCTGATAGACAGCAGAACAAATTATTGAAAGTGGAGTTGTTTGCGTTGGGTTCTGACACGCAGTCCCCACTCAAGAATAAAGAAAACCGGCCAGAGAATGAAAATTACCAGTTAGTCGAGAGAGGGAAGGGGAGGGAGAAACTTCCGAGCTTTTTGACAAGCGTCAAGAGCGTTCCATTTACGAGCTCTAGTTATTTCGACCCTAATTATTACGTATCGAACAACGAAGGTCGTTCTAACCCCATTGCTATACGTGCGTAAAAGACTTGAGAAAAAACAAAAAAAATATGTAAAAACAAAAAAAAAGGAGTAAAACAGATTTATAAAAAAAATAAAGGCTTTGCAAATTGATCTAATTCGCACGATTAAAAAGGCCGATGAAGCGGGTTGTTAGATTCGCTCCGAATTTTTTCTAAGGCTTCCTAGAAACGTTAGTTTTTACGACTGTCGTGATCTAGAACTTGATTTGGTGACGGTTTATCTCATCGACGATTGGTGGAGACTTGCGAATGCGCGTTGCGTGTTGGAAAGAGTGGGCAATCAGTTCCCCCCGATTGAGGGGGGGGGGGGGGGGAGACCCGAAACGGGGAGGGGGGGGCAGTGTTGCCTAAGGGACAGGACAAGGGTAGACATCTTAGACACACGCACATATATTTTTGAATTGCAGATGACTGAAAAATCTTTCTCAGGCATAGGGGAAAGTGATCTACCCTAACCCCATCATTAAAATGACAAATTCGTCCCTTAGACCAGAGAAAATTAATTTTAAGAATACCGGAAAGAAAGGCACTCTTTCTTTAATTATTAAAGTAAAAAAAAAAAAAGAAACCAAAATTATTTTTCTTGCTAGAGAGGTTTATTAAAAAAAAGAAAATTAATGGAAAACTCACGTTCACGAAAAAATCTGGCTTTGCGAAGGAATGGTCTTTCTTATTAGATATCTTTTTTTTT
>JAHWFP010125737.1:4050-31306 GCA_023313725.1 Lithobius niger | reverse complement strand
TTACTAGGTTTTAAAGCCAATTCTTCCCTTTCATATCTGACAACGTTTATTCCAATAATGTGCTAAATTTAATGCCACAAAAAAAAATTAGTATCGAATCAATTTAGGAACTCAACTGGTAGACTACCGAGTATGAAAAACGGCATGGAAAATAGATTTTTGGGGGCCTGGAAAAGGCTGGAAAAGCCATGAAATTTGGTTTAGATGTGGTCATACGAACTCGGACTGCATGAATATTTTTCTTTAAGTAATTAGTTTTTACAAATAAAAAAAAATAGTAATAAAAACTCAAATTCTTAAAATCAGTAAAACTATTCAAACTGTGTAAGGCCGTGTCCGGTAAATTGCTCGCAGAAAATTGCTCGCGAACAATTGCTCGCTAAGAAAATTGCTCGCAAGAAAATTGATCGTCGGGAAAATTGCTCGTCCGAAAATTGAACGTGAGGTGAATTGCTCTCCACATTTTTTTTTTAAATTTAATTTATTATTTTTCGTTTGGTCCTACTTCCATCTTCGTAGGTGGCTTGGTTGCCTTGGTTCAAGAGGAGTAGACGTACACGCACACACGCACTTTTTTTTTCGAATACACATTGAGTAAAAGTGTTCCCTACATAAATCTGTTAACATAAATGCAGTCAACTACAGGATGTATTAAAGTTCATTAAAAAGAAAATAGCCCATCCTACCCCAATTTTCAAAAATTTTAAAAACTGAATATTTTTGCATCGGTTGCCTTATCTTTGGTGTACAAATGGCCAGAATCCACAAGCTTCTTTTTCTCCTTTCACTAAGAATAAACTGAAGTGGCATCGTTATCCTAGTTTGCCTTATTCGAACAGTGTTGGTTTGTTGTGTTAGCGTTCATGGGCGCTGACATTTGCAATGAGTACGAATTGGCAACAAGGTGCTCGGAAGTAGCTGTATAAGGTGCACCATAAAAAAAATGTACATAACAAAATTAAAATTTTATTTATGCTAATGGGGGGGGGGGGGCGGGGAGATGGGCTATTTTCTTGACCCGTAATACAACAGTGCTGACACCTTACTAAAATTAAATAAATGTGTAATTAGGAGTAAAATATTAAAATAAAGTAGTAGCCAACTGTATATATATCTGAAACTAACAGTAGTGTTTACTTAACAACACAAGATAAACATAGATACTACAGTTTTACCTAACACAACAAAAATTTAAAAAATAATAATAATTTTAAAAATAATAATAAAAAAAATGGGTCGTGCAAGTACAGCACGACCGGTCAGGAAAGGGCCTGGAGGCCACTTATATCCAGCCGAGTTGAAACTTTAAAAATACTGGTCGAAATTCTCCTTCAAAAGTCTCCCAAAGTACGAAGCCGACGAAAGGGCCGTTGACGGTGGTTTCCTGCAATGAATTCCGGAATGAATTCAATTTTCACTACATTTGAAAAGTCTTGCAAGTTGAGCCCAGTAAATTGTTGCAAAATGAACCGTAGTAATTCATTTTAAATAAGGAATAAAAGCCAATAAAGTACGCAACATAAAAATTTCACTTAACTTTCGAGTCAATTCAGCGGACTCATTATAACATGATAACCAACATATTTTAGGAGTAAAAGTCATTAAAGGTTTAATTTCAGAAACCCATGGTCACCACAAAACTGGTTAGGGCAAACGAGAGCATGGGTTTCTGAAATTATGCCTTTTAATGGATTTTTCTCCTTAGTAAATATGTTTGTTATCTTGTATTCTTGATAATGAGGCTGAGGTGACCGAAACACCGAGTGAAACTTTATTTGTGAACTACATTGGCTTTCATACCGTATTTATCGTACAAGTACTTTTTAATTCGATTTCATTTTAAACGCATTTCACGCCTGCAAGAAACGAATGTTTTGAAATATTTCTGTCTCAGGTCTTGCTATTGGCAAAGCGATTTTGTGTGTCTTTTAGCTACAAACGTCTAAAAACGTTTTCTAGGTCTGCCGAAAATATGTTTATTTTAAAAGGTGTGTTTAGGGTGCATGGCCAGTCAACAAAGAACGACAGTGGGGAAGACAAAGAAACAGTGCGAAAAGCAAAAATAAATGTATAGCCTATTAACCACAAGAAGAACGAAGCAATAATGATGCTCCAAATGCCACAATTCGGTTTCAGTGTTGCGCTCCCAATCGCTTCTGGAATCACGTTATTAAATGTTGTTGTTGAGAACCGGCAGAGCTAAAACTGCCGCCATGTTGGAATTTCAAATGATTTCTTGCTTCTATAGCTACGACCATACGAGGATGGTCTTATAGAGCAGTGACACGACGTAGTATTATTATATATAACTCTATGCTGGAGCCTTAACGGGTTAGCTGCAAGGGGCACTGCAGAGAGAAACAGAAGGGCGTCATACTGAAGCCGATGCTGTGAAGACCTATAACGCGCGATTTTTGTTGTTGGAGAAAACAACGTTATTTTAAGCTCTTCCGCTGTTTTTCCCTCCATTTTTATGTAGTGCACCTTGTAGTTATGCCCTCCAAAACCCACACTGGTGCCTATATGGCAGCAAATGTCACTGTTCTATAAACGCATCCTTTCGTTTTTTTTGGTTTTTTTTTCAATTGCCCTTATGATTCAATATAAATTATTATGACTGTTGAACACTGTAGGAAACATGGAAATACAATTTTTCTTTTACGGAAATTCCAGGACTTAAGTTCAAATTTGACAAGAAAATGCGTCTCAAGCAAGTCGGGTTCGCTACTGCTGAGATGATTCAGTTTCAAGTTCCCATTTACAGGAAGTTTCATCACGAATCATTGAAGTAAAATAGTTTTGGGTAGTATGAGGCTAGTATGGGACAAGGTGGCTTGATGGTTAGTATATGACTGTCTCCGGATCTCTGGACCCGGACTGAAAGATCCGGATCCGAGCGTGACCTCACACATCCCCTGGTATTTTTGGGAAGAGAAGGACCCTAGGATGCCTCGTGGTCATGTCGATTGTGGCATGTACAGATCCTATGACTTACCTAGCAAAATTGTCCCTCTTGCATATTGGTGCTATGGCTTCTCCTTGGAGCGCATCAGACTGCCAAACACCAACAAAATGTGAGGTTAAAAAAATGTGGGCAGATGAATTTCAACGATTGCGCACCTGCGGGTATGTCGTTTCAGGCGGATTACCTACCCATACCGACCCATGTCTCCTAAAAAGTTATACAACCCAACCCGAACCGAACATGGTTTACCGGTGGTAATGATGGGTGGTAATTGCGGACCTTTAACCTTTCGCATGAGTAATCATTAATTTTCATATTTTTAAAGCATTGAAAAATTACGAATACATCCATGAAAGATATTGCAAGAATTTTGTTTAGTCTGTCGGCCACTACGCTTGACCTTTTCATTGGCTCTTTCCATTAAGACGGTTACACAACGACGCTTGCCGCCCCGCGAACTCCGAACTTTACAGGATAGCAGTGACTTCAGCTGCATGGAACTCACTGAATACTGAAAGAAGCAATCTGTGAGTTGCGGTTTCTTTATCACTGCCCGACACGACACATGATGATGCCGCATTTCGCCTTCCCATGATCCGTATGTTGTTCTTTTCATCATCCATATGTGGATTTCCATTATGTGCACGGTTCGCGTTACTGAAGAGAAAAGATCATTTATAACTCAACGAAAAACATTGAACTTTATTGACAAAATCTAGAGCTGACTGTAGGGGAAGAGTTAATGTATCCCCGAACGTAATTTGTTTCCCAAACGCTTGGGAGGTCAGTAGTAGCACTTTAGCACCGATATAGCCCCATAACAAAGGCCCACATTTGTGTTATTAGGTCTACGTTTGAATAATTAGGACTATGTGTGAATAATTAGGCTTATATTTGAATAATTAGGCCTATATATTGGAATAATTAGGTCTGTATTTGAATAATTAGGCCTGTATTTGAATAATCAGGCCTATATTTGATTTGAGTAATTAGGCCTGGATTTGCATTAGCAATTACGAAGCAATTTTCATTCGGGTGCATGAAAATGGGAGCCTTCAATTATGAAATGCGATTTACACAGATCCCTCTTTTTTATGTTCTCGCTTTGAAGTATAAAGGCACGTTTACGCAACCACTCACTTTTGCATTCTCGCAGCTAGAAGCTAGAAATCACCTCAACTTCCAACATGGCGGTGGTTTCATGTCTGCCGCCTCGCAACGAAAACAGAAAATAATGTGAGTTCAGAAGCGTTTGGGGGAAATTGTTTCGTCATGAAGAATTCTTTATATTATTGGCGCGGATTATAAGACTGCAAGTATTTACTCAAACGATGTCGGATTTAGCTAATCCATTTATCGCTGTTACCATGGCAATGTCACCTTTGCCATCGCGATTGAGTTCTAGCTGCGAGAATGCAAAGGCGATTCGCTGCGTAAACGCGCCCTAATGGACGCATCCCACCGCTTTAAATTTACATGTAGGCAATTGTGTCATTTAGAAAGCTTTTAACATAACCTGAATGTGTCCAGAAGGGTGTAAATGCATACACGTCGGGCATATCCATGTTGTAACTCTTGCTTCGTGTTCCATCTCTTGTCTCAAGGCTGTCTGGGAGTGAAGATACGGTTTTGCTTCACTTCACGACTTTATGTCAGTTAATTCGGCATCGCTAGAATCCTTAAAGCGGGGTCCCCAAACTACGGCCCATTTTTGGGCCACAAAGCCCTTTCTTCCGGCCCACTCTTTGTTTTCTATTTCATGACATTATTATTGTTTATCATTTTGAAGGTGTATTTCCCTTTACCAATGTAGTCACGGGTAATTCTACGGATTACTTGATAATTCCATCTTCATATAGCCTTGCGGTTGGTCTCCGAGGAGAAACATGGGTCATCGTGACATCCTTGTTCGTTCTGAGGCCGATGGCTATGCTTACCTAGCACTAACCAACCGAGTGACAAACTCCGGCCAGCCAAAGGTGATCAGTCGTGCCATATGACCCCTTTTTGAAAAGTTTGGCAACCACTGAGTTAAACGACACTGTATGGCAAAATGCAAAAACACGTCCAGAATTCCGCCACTTCGTGTTATGGGTTTTTCTTTTTCTACGCTTCAACATAAACTAGATAGTAATCCGTCTAAGGATGCCCGTCGGCATCCACCCGGATTGCTGAAGATGCCAATCACTAACTATTTCTCAGGTGGCATCGTTGACGATACCTCAGTTACTTACGGTATCAGTACGGTAATGCAGATTTACCAACTGATGTCCGACGCGGAAGACAGAAATATGATTTCCTGTTGCGAGAATTTCCAAGAGTATTGCAGGGGTTCAGGCATTTTTTCAAATCGTTCAAGCACTTTTCCAGGCCAGGAATTTTGTTTTTATTTATCAAAACATTCCAGGTTTTCAAGGCCTCTCACGAACTCTGAATAAACAAAATGAAAGCCACGAATAAACTGATGTGATTGGACTATTCCCCTCGAAACGAAGCTGGATGGTTGGTAACATGTGGATGACATTTTTTGGGGATTTGTTGACATCCGTGATTTTAATGCGTTATATTGCTCTCAACGATTCCAACACGTGCATAACGCCATCAACAATCTAAAGCTGTGCTTTTTTTTCTTCAAATAAACTGTGCGTTTCTTTTAGGAAATTAGAGCCGTCAGTAGTCACGTGGCATCCACAGCTAAAAAGAGCGACAATTTCAAAGCAGTTTTCCCGTGCTTCAAGAACATCGCTTTTAATTTTGGAACACGGGAAACATATTTCAACGTATCGAACCCCCATGGAACGCTGCTGGCAGTGGCATGTAAAAATTCGTGCGTCCATAACTTCGTTTGGTCTGAACCGACGGAAAATGTGGCGAGCGGTGACAGAATCCAAAAAAGAACATATATTTAAACAAGGGCTAACATGCCATCTGAGTGGTGAGTGGAGCGTATTGGCTCTTCTTGTAAAGTAATGAATCCGTTGTTCTTTGACTAAATCCACGTAACATTAGGACTGTAGCTGCTATAGCAACCCAAAAACGAATATGAGGATAGGCAATGTCGTTTTTAACATTTTTCCACCCAGGGGCGTCGTGCCATGGGGCACGGGTGGGCACGTGGCCCCCCCCCCCCTCCCACCCACCTTCCCGCCAGCCTCTTCCCAGTTTCCCAAAATAAAGACGATTTTGGCTTGTGCGCGGCAGCCTTCCCTTTGATAGAAAGTGTCAATTTGGGTCTTCCAACTGTCTGAAACTTATTAAAATTGCAGAAAATGCGTGAGCTTCCGGGGGACTCTGCTAGGGATGCTTACAGCGCTCCCAGACCCACTAGCTGGAAAAGTTTGTGCGCCCTTCCCCCTGCCCCCCAAATTTTATGGGTGCACGACGCTCCTACATCCACCTTCTTTTAGAGTGGAATGGTGTAGCATTTTTCTTCCTTCGCGGCAAAGCGTTTCAGTCTTGATGTGTTTTTTTCCCTTGATAATGATCCTGAGCAGGGGAGTGAAACGTCGCGTTTTAAAATAAAATTGTTTTGCGTGCTTAATAGCTTTTTTTTTTTAATTAACAACTTTGACCGAGGGTGAATAGATGAAACAATGGCGGATTTTCCAGAAGCCCGCTAGTGCTGGTGCTGACCGTCTGTTGATACGATACAACAAACGTTGCTTATTTACAGTCACGTTACTGATTTGATATCTTAAAGAACTGTTAAACAATCTAAATGTTTTGAAGCGGTCTGGCTTACTTTTGATAATAAGTGTTCTTTCGTTTTTAGCTTAGATTTAAGTCGATTCATCCAATTTGTCCAGTAAAATCAACAGCCAATGAGAAGCAAGCATCAGTAAAAATGGCGCAAACAGCAAGTCAGTGACGTCAGATGCGTTTTGAGTTTTGAGTCTTGCGATAATCACGCTGTTTCTCGCGCTGCTTCGTAGTATTGAGTGGGCCGCCCCTACCAAAGCTGTATTTAATCCTCCAGGGCCCTGATTAGGCCTATGGTTGCACGTAATAGGCCTATTTTCTGTTTGTTTAATTAATGTTAGTGAGTTCACTAGCAAAGGTACTTATGCAGGAGAAAGTAAATCACATATGCAAAACGTAAAATTTCCTTAGTCACATAATCAGAAAATCGCAAGTACATCTGTGGTACTTTCCAGGGGCGATCTGCTCAACTGGTAAGTGTTTTTTTTTTATCGCGTCTGTATAGGATGTTATTTATTCCCAAACCCAACCATTGCCTTGACAAAAATGCGTTTACTCGTTTTTATTTTACAGGTTTATAATCAGCCGTTTACCGGTTTCTGCATAGAGTAAGTTACCGTGAATTGGATTGTGCTGATGCGTATATTCTCGCACCGTATAGAGCAGTGATATTTGCCCCCATATTGACACCAGTACGGGTTTTGCAGGGCATAACTACAAGGTGCACTACATAAAAATGGAGGGAAAAACAACGGAAGAGCGGATTTCTTAGGCTTAAAATAACGTTGTTCTCTCCAACGACAAAAATCGCGCGTTTTAGGTCTAAGACATCACTCCTCACAGCATCGGCTTCAGTATGACGCCCTTCTGTTTCTCTCTGCAGTGCCCCTTGCAGCTAACCCATTAAGGCTCCAGCATAGAGTTATATACAATAATACTACGTCGTGTCACTGCTCTATACATCGAGACGAGCCACCCAGGAATCACCGCCAAAAGTCACAACGGCAAACGGGGCCTCCTACTCATTCTCTCTCAGTCCAACAACAGAGCTTTCACGGACTTCTCCGTTCAACGATGCGGCCACATGCTGCGAGGCAATAGGCGTCTCGGGGGTAGGGAAGAACGGTGTCCCGTCGGCTGTCGAAGAACGTTGCTGCCCCGTCCCCGCAACGCCCGCGTCCCCCAATGCATACGAAATTACGTAAACACAAACAAGCTTGGCTGCGTTCTTTCCGTTTGATTCGGACTCAATTCCAACCTCGACGACAAAAAAAAAACAAAACACTTTCGCTAAAAAAGTGGCTAACCAAGTTCATGAAGGTTTCTGGGCAACGGAATAAATCTGCAAGGAATCTGGCGACGAAATAATTGTTACGCATACTTGTCATCAATAACAAAATGTTAAAAAATATATAAAATATATAAATAATTTTATCATCAGTGTGGAGACTATGGGGTTAGTGATGGCATTTACTCAAGGTTATAGGCGAAATGCGTCAAGATAAAGTTATTTCTTAAGTCACGAACACACAGGGGTATAATGGTAACGCAGGGAAAACACCAAAATTATATCTATTTGCAATTCTATGAAGCATAAATGCCGGAATTATGAAATCGAGGGAGGGGTGGTGATGTGGCGCATTTACAAATAGAGACAAATCATTGTTTTAGAGAATGGGATCGGACCTTACGCTACAATAAAAACAAAAATGCACAGAAACTCGTGTAAATCTAGTGTAAATCGTGTTGCACTTCGAAGATTATTGAGCTGCGCTTGGCAAGGCTCCCCACAGACACAGTTTTAACGGAACAACGCCTTAAAAGTTTCTAATGCCTTATACGTTAGGACCTCATCACACACGACCACACGGGAAATATCAGGGTGTTTTCATCGAGCGAATGTTACATTCTGTTGAACGACGATATTTCAAACAAAAATATTAAGATAATCAATTGGAAATAGGGCATCAGCGAAATAATTTTACCCTTTTTACCAATTTACCTTCTATTTCATTTAGGCTACAGTAGTTTGTTCCTATTTATTATCCTTCGTTGAGTATGAGTGTGTTTTGATTTGTATTCCCTCTTTCTTGCCTATAACCGAGCATATTCGTTCGAATGGAATCCCGATGACGTTGTGTCCTTAATAACGGGTTCAGTGAGTTATCTTTACGCCACGCGGAGATACCAGATAATTAGACACGGAACGTATCGGCACCCTAATTTAGGGCCCCGGTCAAATAGGCACTCAGAAATTTCGACACCGGACAAACAGGCACCAATTTAAAAAAAAATGTATTTGGGATGGATTGCAATGTGATCTTCCAAATTTGTTCCTATCTTTCAACTTGTCCCTACTAACTGCATTTTTCAGAATTCCGTTTCGCCGAATCAAAATATTCTTTCAAAATTTAACTTATAGTAAAAGTTAAAGCTGCATTCCCAATTGGAAGAAATGTGTGATCAGTTGCGGTTTCCGGTATGTTTGGCCGCAGCGAGCACGGCAGCACGAGCGAGGCACGTAATTTGAAAAAAAATTATTCTGTGAAACGGGATTCTGCACAACGAGAATGCCCGTTTTGCAGAAAATTGTAATCCGTTTTGTTTTCTGCGAAATGGGATTCTGCGAAACGAAAATGGAGTTAGTAGTGAGAAGTGGAAAGAAACAAATTTGGAAGTTCACTTTGCAATCCATCCCAACTTAAATTTTTTTTTTTTGTTAAGTTGGTGACTATTTGTCCGGGGTCAATATGTCTGAGTGCATATTTCTCTGGGTGGCTACTTGTCCGAGTGCCTATTTGTCCAGTGCCTAAATTGTGGTGCCAAGTGTCCGGTGCACATGTGTCCTACGTCCGTGGACAAGTGGTCATATGGGTAAAGGTGGTATGATAGTGATTTGGTGATGGATAGTTCGTCCGTTCGAATCCAGCTCACATCACTTGAAGGAAACATAAGTGCATAAAGGATGCTTACTGAACTGCGTTATTTTGTAGTGTTAAGTTTTATCTGATGGCTTACTTTCAATTTATCTTTATATTGCTGATAGCAATTTGTGTGTGTTTATTTAAATAAAAATATTGTCATTTGTGGCTGTATGTTGCGTTACTGTAACACCGTTTATGTATGTATTTCCGATATTTGATTATCGACGCTGGTTCTCTAGTATTAAAACAAACACAAACCGTCGTCAAATATCGGGAAACGGTAGGTAAACTGCTACAAAATCAGCTTTGCCACTTTATTGCCATACTGCAAATTCTTAGATTGGTTCGTCGTCTGGTAAATCACCGTCTTAATGAGTCCTCTATAGACTAAACGGCTTCACTGAAAATCAAAATGCTGCTACGACGGACGGTCGGTTTGTTTGTTAACCGGTAGGTAATGTGATTACCTAAAGTTTAGTAAACAATTTGGCCACTCTTCGACAGACATCTATTTCGTGTCGAAGAGTCTCTTTTCCCCTCTTAGTCCCAAGGGAGACAGACACGTAATTATAGCTCTTGGCTAAAAGGCTATAATTTTGCCAAAGTTGAATTAGAGGACAAGTGCCAATTCTGGTCTCCTTTGTCAGCCATACTTTACGGCAAACAAACCCCAAATTTGGCAGACCCACTTTTTCTCGCTGTGCAGCACTTGCGTGTTTTGACGGAGAACGGAGGAACGCCTTGGGAAAAGCTGCTTATTACTCCGGAATGCATAGAGCGCAGATTCTCAAGTTTTCCAGATTCTGGAAACCGTAAAACGGTCCAACGACACATCATGAAAATGAAGTTGCCCATCGACATCGTAAACAATGTTAGATCGTGACAAAATACGTATAAAAATGTGGTTGTATAAGGTCACCATTATCGGGCTCGACATTTTTCACAAGGTCTAAAAAGTCATCCGGTGTTAAGACGAGTTTTATTTTTTCATTTGCGCTTAAAAACTGCTTAAAACTTAACATCATAATTGCTAAGATCACGAAAAATGTTCTTAGAGAATTTAATATGGATTCCCCCCCCGTTTAAATTGCGTAATTTACATAAAGAATGACAGTTGAAAATTTTCCTGTGTTTAAGGAGCGTACTGACCATTATGGGAAAGCTGATATTTACTCGAGGATTATTTCTGTTTTTTTTTTTCCGCAGCAGGACCGGTACCGTTACTAATAATCATATCGAAAACCAAAACTGGTAAAAGGGACCGTCAAATTCCGATGGGTTCGGCCCTTCAAAGGAGTGATATCAACGCACCAAAACATTCGCCAAGTGAATCGCGCCGACTGACAGTTCGAAGGTTAAATGAAAACTATACGACATTGCTGCTTTCGGTAGCAATGTTCAAGTTTTAATTTAACGTCAAAAATATTATTCGGTACGATTAACTTGGGGAATGTTTTGGTGTGTTGATATCACTCCTTTGAAGGGCCGAACCATTACTAATAATATATTCGGAACGCCTATACTAATTTGCTTAGTCGTACAACCTTATGTATAATTACCATATGCAGATCATGTTTCTAAAAATGAAGGGTAGCCACTATTGGTCGCTTGCCTCCCTCCTAACGCCGGGTCATATTTCACTGCAAAAAAAATTGTCGCCCGAGAGGGGGGCTACATGAGGTAATATGCCTACGGTAAACTGCAGGGCGTGATATGTGACTAAATAATAAATAATTATTGAATATCAAGCCTCCGAAATTATGTAAAAAAAACCCACAACTTTCGGGCATTGTGTCTGTCACGTATTTTATCAAAGTTAGCCTCTCGTCTGGTTTTGTTCAAAGCAAAACGACCAAAACAATTTGAATGCAGCAGTAACGTTTAACGTGGACTAAACACTAGTGAAACATTGCAATATCAAAACCAGGAAAAGCTTGATTGTCCCTTTGTTTTGAACTTTTCACCATAAACATTAAACGAACGCGTAGATAGTATAGGTAGTTTTCGTTCATTAATTACAACAAAATATTTTCGAACATTTGTCAACAAGCTACAAAAAGACCGTTCAATCCCACTGCATACAGCATTTTGTGCAATATCAGGAAACAGTTCTACATTTATATTTCGTTGCCATTTCTGAGAATGGATGCCATTGTCATGCAACACTGAACTAAAGAAAGCTAATTCTGAGAGTAAAAATACAGGTAACGCAACAGGGAAGCAAATTTTGATTTTTAGGTTCTTTGCGTTATATACATGGCACTTGCTGTTACCAAGCAAGGCCTGAATAGGCTTAGACGAGTGCGGACATAGACAATCATGTTGGGGGCGTTAGGGGTTTTATTTGAGATTTTCTGACTACTCAGTACGTCTGGGAAATATTACTTGCCATTTGAGCAAGTTTGGTCTTTTTAAGCAATTTGCATAGTAAATACAAGCTGACACAAATAAAGCAAATACAAATTAGGCCTAATTCGTGCAAATATATATAGGCCTAATTATCTTGTAGTGTGCCAACTAACTACTGGCATAGTTCCTATTAAATAAGGAAAATAATTCCTGATTGTAACTGTCCCCCATCAATCCTTGATGCTACCTAACACAAATTAAACAGACCAAAAATTAGGCCTAATTACCTGCAAATATAAGCGTAATTATTATGCGTGGTGCCATCTTGCAGTGTGTCAACTAACTACTGCCATAGTGACTAGAACGTAGGGAAAATAATTCCTGGTTTTAACTCTGTCCTTATCTATCCTTGGTACTAAATACAAAAATTAAACAAAGAATAAAATAGGACTAATTACTTGCAAATATATGTCTAAAGTCGCGCCATCTGGTAGAACATCAACTAACTATATAGTTCCTAGCATGTACTAGGGTAAAACATAATCGGGACATAACCTATAGCTCTTGCAATTGTTGACAAATCGTCTAGCATAAAGCGATACAATTTTGTCAAACAGCCGTGATATCCTTAAACATGTTTAGACATCTTTAGCCAATTATTGTCAACTCTCATAATTTTCAGTTTGACATTGTTAATACATCTTACATTATTTCGCATTATTTAAAAGGCTATAATATAACACCTGAAAATTCAAGAAGAGATTTGTAATCATGTTAGGCTCAAATATAGAGTAGTCACTTGCTTGCCAGCAGATTCTATGGTAAAAGAAACTGTACACCCAAAAAAATTTTGTTTTTTTCTCCAATATATACTGCATGTTCCGTTCTAACGATCAGGTCTACAATAATCTTTTCGAAACAAAACCCAATTGGGCAGAAACTTTAGAATGTATTTTTAATAAAGAAGTGTTTATTCGTCATGATAGGAGTGGATTTCGGAATTGTTTGTTGTTTTTAATCTGCCTACTTGCTGTTGTTTGCGCACCATTACGCAGCAATTTGTCAGTTTGCAAGTGTGTCAGCGGATTTTCAGGAATTTAACATTTAAAAAAAACTTAAGGCAAATTAGAATTGTTCTGATAGAAAGTATAGCTCAAATTAAAAATATTTAAAAAACCAACTTTTACTTACGGTGACTATTTTTCTTATAGAACATCTAAACATGGTGTACTCTTGCAAATCGACTGCGCCTCTCTTCAGGAAATTTCCAAACCCGGTTTCTCGAAGCAATATTTATGATTAAAGTTTTTATTTTAATTCGGTTTAAAAAAGAAAGTTATTCAAACTGTATCTCAATTTTTTGCGTGCAATTATTTAATTTATCTAGAAAGGCCGCGACTCGGGGAAAATAGGGAATCACACGTCCAAATATGTGGGAAATAAATAGAAAATAAAAATTGTTTTAGAAAAAGTAATTCGTAAGGAAAAATTATACTATATACGACTCCTGTTGTTGGACCTGTATTGAGAGGTATTTACGAAAGCTTATTATTGTAACTTACATGTATAAACGTCTTATTTACCTTGCATAGGCCTACTACAAATCCGGAAGCTGTAAAATATAACGATACTTCACCAAACTATGGCCTACTCTATTATTAAAACGGTTTCGGAAGATTAAAATCCGGCCGCAAATGTTCCACAGCAGTGTCACCGAAAAACTGTCACCCGTATATGGAAACTAGGCCTAACGTAAAATCAACGTTCATAATTTTAATCGCTCTGTCTTATACCATAAGGCAAGATGTTCGCACTGGGGGGTGAGGGTAGGGTTGGGGGAAGGACAATTGCTCAATAATCCTACAACAGTCGTTTGAAAAATGGTCAGTTGAAAGAAGGGCCACTTAAAAAAATATTAACTGAAAAACAATCTGACCGCGAACGATTCTGTAATTGTTTTAAAGTTATGTCGCGGAAAACGGCCACCCGTTTGGGGGATTACCCGTTATCAAAACCACTACATAAATTTTACTCACTGCTTTGAAAGTCGTCCGTGTGAAGGAGGGGTATAAGTCCCCAATACACCCTATCAACCGTTATCGTTCAAACGGCGCAGCTGAGAAACCAAAATGAAATAACATCTCCAACTCCTACTACGCGATTAGGCCTATCTCTCTGTGTATACAGAAACAAATAATTTGCATAAAGTTTAGATCGTATAGTTGGGGATGTACACGATAATAAACACAGGCTGTTAAACACGTGAAAATTGGCTCGTCGGGAAAAACGAGTGGATTTGAGTGTAATTAACCCGTAACCGAATTAGCAATCGGTTAATTATTAGATGACGACTGACACATTGTTGCCAACTTACGTAACTGCTGACGAACTGTAAATGAGCCGAAGAAATATTTTACACAATTTGGATAATAATTATTTATGTTTTCCTGACAGCACCAAAAAAACAAACGGGTAACTCGGCACGTCAACCTTTTTTTAAAAAAAAACAAAAAAACAATCGCTTATCGTATTCACGGCTAATCGTAAACGTTTCGCGGCAATTAACCCTTAATGGAAAATAGGCCTAACGTTTACCACTCCGCAATAAATTTCCGATTTGTCATTTTGTTAGATAGCGTGCAGTAAACGTTACAAACGAGCCTATATTTGCGGCACCATTATAGCTACTGTTTCTACTTGTTCGCAGGTGGGTGTAACATAAGTTTGTTGCGAAATTTATTCTGTTTAGGGTGCCTAACGGGTTATTGGGCTACCCCCGGTCTGTCTACTCACTCGTCCGCTCTCTTACCTTGCTCGCACGTGGAGGCGGCCACGCACTTGGGCGACGGGACGATCATCGTGCAGTGGGCAGACGGAACGCCGCTCGAGAAACGGGGGTCCCTCACTCTCAGCGGTCCGCTCGGGACCTTCCAGTAGAGTTCTCAGTGTTCAAGACAGGGGCATGGACTTTTCGTCGACGGTCGGTGCCGGCCGGGGAAGCTCTGGAATCATGGGCAAGGAATTACTGAGGGGCACCCACTTGTTCGGCTCCCTGCCTTACGAAGAAACGGAAGGACTGTTCTCAGCTCGCACGGTGGTTGGGGCAGGCAGGCAGGCAAGGAACGCACAGGCAAGGCACGAGCCGAGCACCAGCCGACCGCCGCGAACTCGAGTGGCGGGAATGTGAGTTGCTGCTTGCTGCAAGGTGGAGGAGCGCGCGCAGTGCAGCAGCCCTAACCGGTGGCTCATACCCACCACACTCCCCTCCTCACCGCCACACGCTCCCACCCCCCTACCACCGCCACCTCCGGGACACTTCGGACCATGGGCCAACCAGGCGCGCGCTCACAGTAAAGCACACCACATTCTTGGGATAAGCGCTAAGAAAGAAAGGAAAGAAAAAAAATAACAGAAAAAAAAAGCCAGAAGAAATTGGTTTGTTGCTGCTGGAAAACCATCATTAGTAGCGGGATATGAGAGAATGCAATACTCGAGGTAAACTAAAACGTTTTAATTTTGTTGTGGCGAGACGGCTTTTTCTTGCGCTTGAAGTCATATTGCATGGCGTGGGGGGAGGATGACAGGGGCGTACTGACTGCTGTATTTAGGTCCGGGACAGGCTGGTGTTAGTTTTCAGATTCATTGCTGGGTGGGTGGATGAGGGTGAGTGGGGGGGGGGGGGGGCGTTGGAGGCAGGCAGCACATACAATAATAATATTGGAAACCCAGCTCTTCGTCGAAGAGTTTTTCTAGTATTTCTGAACAATTCCCCCCCAAAAGTTTCTAAGTGTAGATTTTATAAGAATAAAAACAACTACAGTATTAAATTGTGGTCATGCGTTAGAGTTGTGGTAGACTTGTAATTTCTACAAAATGACCGAAAATGAGCCTCGAAGCAGGCTCGGTTTAGGACAATTACGGGGAAAATATCCCTTTTCTCAGTCTCCCAGATGGCCAGTACACCCCTGCGGGTAAAGTAGGCCTATTTACAACAACTAAAGCATTTTTTTTAAATATTTTTTAGTGGGAGGAGGGGGTTTGAAGGATAAAATCTTCAAAAAAGGGTTAAGTTTTTACAAAAATCTTCAGGTTTTGACTTTTGGGAAGTAATTTTTGTTTAGCAAAACGTATAATTATTATTATAAATTTTTTTTACATTTGCGAACTGCGCGCTGGACTGGAAACAAGGCGTTAAATGTGTACTTTAGACACGTAAACGCAAATGCAACCCAACCCCCGTTCATTTCATTTCTTGAAGTAGGCCTTGCTTATTTTTAGGTACCAAAAAGCTAAACGCATTATCTATATAATTCTGGATATACGCAGCAAATAAGCATACATTTAGAATTCATACATTTCGTGCATGTGAGTTAATAAGAACTTTTTGGTACCGGATAGTGAATACATGTCCGTTTCAGAACGGGAAGTGGGGAGGAGGGCATATTAGCTTGGAACCCTTATTAAATCAATATTGCGATCTTCGGACAGCCTTCGTATTTATGCTTTTTATTCATAATTTTATCTACCGAAAAGGGCATACCAAAAAAAAAAAAAAAAATGGAGTGGGGGTGCGGTGCCCCCGTAACTGTGAACTTTTCCTGAAGTAATTTTTGGTTGCATGATCTAATAAAACACGTTTTTCTTGTTCGTTGATTTTAGAATTTGTAGTATGTTTTAAATATAGCCTATGTTTCCTGTTAAACGTGATCGCGAAGGTTTGCGGGAACATCATAAATTTCACAGTGTCTTAGGTCAAATTTAAAGGCCTGAAATGAAATTTTCAGGCCACTATTTGCTTTGTAGGCGTTGCGGGTGTCTCAAATTACCACGGATTAAAATATTTCATGTTTATTTTGAGCTACCACTAAAATTCGTATTTCCGCCAAATATTGACGGATTTTTAATACGGAAAAGAACGATCAATAATTGTGCAAATTTTAAGTCTCCGGATCACGCAATTGAAAAGTTAGTTGGCGGAAACTAAAAGTCTAAACAAAAAAAAACAAAAAAAACTATCGAAAATTATTTAAAGAGATGACAAGACTTACAACCGATGTTTAAAAAAAAAATTCTAATCTAACTACATGAACTCTTCAGCGCAATTCACATAAACTTTTTTAAAGGAAATGTGGCCCATTGAATAAAATGAAAGTAAATAAATAAATAAATAAAGCCTGAATACCTATTGCTCAAAATTCCAACACCGCCCGTAAACTTAAATAACGAATAAAATTTGGAAAATAAATGAATGGTTGATAAAGCATTCTATTAATAGTTTGATATTTAACATTTCCATACAACAGATGGAAGAAGAAATATATTAGTTTGTTATTGCTTTGTTTTTTGTTTTTTTGCTTCGTTGTATTTCATTAGTGTGTTGGTGATGTGACGAATTAAGTTATGTATTATTAGTGTAATGAAATTAATGTCAAAATAAAAAGATGTTGACCATACAGGCTTTCCTGAGCGGCAGACAACAAATGGAATTAAAAAATTATTTTTATGCAAAATAAAACAAAAATATTTTGTTGTGTTGGTACAATCAAAGACACGCACGGGCATAAACACTGTAAAAACAAGTGTTTTTAAATAAACACTTTTTAAACCCCTAGAAAACGTTTTTAACGTTTTCGAAAAAAAAACAAAAGCGTTTTGCGAATAGCACTGCAGGCTGTGAAGCGGACTTCAAAACGTTAACGTTTTTATAGTTTTGTGGACGGGAATGTGTTAGAAATAAAACACAACGTTCAATTTGCAACACCTTTTAAACACGTGCGTAAAATACAGGTGCGCAAAAGTGTTTACAAGTGTTTTCATTACAGCGCATGTTTTTTTTTTTTAACGAAAACGCTTACCGTGTTGTAAAATAAACACTACTCTTTTAAGATGAACCGTTTTATTTAAAACACTTCTGTTACTAGTGAAGTTTGCAAGCATGTGTTTCGAGGGTGTTGCAAACTGAACGCAAGTGTGTTGTACGAAACACACTTCACGCCTGCAACACTATGATAATGCTTGAAAAGGTCTCTCTAATTCAGCCAGTGTTATATGTATAGGTTTTTCAGCTAAAAACGTCTGCATTGTAAAACCTTGTGTTTTAAAATAAACACCCGTACAGCTAGAAAACGTTTTCAGTCGTTTTTAGTTGGAAAATACATTTAAGCATTTTACAAATATACTGTGAACCTATCAAAACATTATTTAATGTAGTATTGCCATGTGAAATGCTTGTAAAATAAAACACCAGCGCTCAATTTGCAACACTTCTTAAAAACAAAATGTAGTGACAAAAGTGTTTAAAATAAAACAGTAGTTTTTTATTACAAGTTTTGCGATGTATGTCTCTGAAAATAGTGTTTAACGAAAACGCTTCTTTTGATTGAGTGTTGAAAAATAAACACTACCGTTTTATATTAAACACATGCGGTGTATAAGCGTGTGTTTATAAGGTGTTGCACGTTAAACGCTAGTGTTGCGTTCTCGTATGCAACATTTGCATAAACACTAGTAATGCTCTGAAAAGTCTTTCATACCATTTCTAAAAAGTTTTTATGCGGTTTTCAGCTAAAAACGTATAAAAATAAAAAATAAAGTTTCCACTGGTGTGTCTAAAATGTATTTATTTTAAAACACATGTCTTGCCGTGTCACGACGTGCAGTGCTGACGGATTTCACACGGAATAATATCTGCGTGCCGTGCCATGCCGTGCCGTACGATGCGGCGCGGAGGCAAACCACGTTGGCTATTTCTCAGCAGCCGGCTGGCCCAGAATGGCACGGCCTGGCTAGCCTCGGCATGCGTTAATTATTCCGTCTGAAATGCGAACGCACGCCGTGCCGTGTAGCTGGAAATGCTGAATGTGTTTCATTGTAGTTCAAAACGTTGTGTCCCAAACAATCAGTGCTGAGAGTGGTCGCTTGTAATTTAAACAGTGTGAAATCAAATCGCGGGGGGGGTGCCCGCCCGCTAGCATCAGCTAAAGGTAGACGGCGGGTCCGGCTAACCATAACCAGACACAAATTATACCGTGTGAAATCACTAATATACAGGCTAACAGTGATGGAAAGGTTTGCTGATTCAAATCTCGGATATTCCACTCCTCCGATAATTATGTAATTTTGCATATGTGGAGGTCGCAGACAGACTGCGGTTTTTTTTTTGTATGATTTTCATTGATTTTTTGTATGGTTTGTGTATGATTCTTTTTGTATGATTTTATAATTACGTTAGCGGACAATTAAAAAAAAAAGTTACTTTCTGCTGGGTACAGTGACGGGGTCTGGACTGTATTTTTTTCTTTTTCTTTTTTCTTTTTTTTTGGGGGGGGGGGAGAAGGGGCGACATAGGGCACATCTGGAAACATAGTGAGCCAAGTAATTTTTTTAAAGGCGACCGCATTAGGCATCTTTATTCCGATTAATTAAACGTGAACGTAACGTAAGCTTCAATGCAGTCTAATTTTTTGAGTGTAAAATGCGCCCCAAAAACCCACTAAATAAATTAGACTATCTATATATATATTTCGCTTAGGAGCAGACTTACCTCAGGAGCTGACGTAATGAAGCATCATTAGGGAGGATTAAACAAACGAAGCTTCAACAATCAGCAGAGAGCGAGCGGGCTCATTCTTGCAACGGTAGCAAAGAAAAAGGGCGAGCGGACGACAATGAGAACGGATATGTGCTCTAACAATCAGAAACAAACACTATTGTTTCAATAATAGCCAACTATCATAGCCAAGTTGAATCAGCGGGAATCTGCTAGACAAGCGTATGTTAAGCCGGGTAACAACTACACATGTACATAGTAAAGTTGCTACAAAAATAAATAAATGAATAAATAAATAAAAAATAAAACATCCGGTTGATCGTTGATCTTTTTATTAATTCTAACCAGTTGACTTTTTTTTTATGTCAGTCGATTAACAAAAGTCTCGAACTTTTTCGTAGGCTACGATTGAAAAATCTGCAATTTTTTATAGGTCAACAGAGTGTGATTTGAAAAGTACATAAAAGCATGAATTTGTAACAAGAGAACGTACTTTAAAGTAAGGTTTCAGTGTTGCGATCAACATTTGGGGGAGCAATTTCAATTGGAACGGGAAAAGCGCAATATTTTAAAGCAACTCCTTCAATTTGTTTCGAATTACTTTTCACCGTGATTTATTTGTTAAGTGCTATGACCATTGTTACATAGCACAAGTGTTTACATTTTGGTATACTATATATTTTCTGTAGCATACCACTGCATAGTTTCGACTGTTTCTGGTGTTGTCATGCAGACGAACCACGGGATTTGAGAAAATCTCGTCTCGTCTCAACTTTTAATTTTAAATTAGTCCTCCATTGGCGTCGATCCATGCGTCATGTAATTTCTTTCATTCCAAGAGAATCACAAAATCGATGTACTGATTATTTCGACGCAAGCTAATTGCAATTACTGCTCACAGTTCGTTCATCACATTCCTCAGCAGGCCTTTATTTTATCTATACCATTTGATAGGCCTACTTCTCCAGAAGTTAGGCCCCTATGAAGGTGTGCCAAATGAAAGATTGCGAAAGCAAAGAGAAAAAAGCGTTAAAAAAGTTTAGTGAACGTATCGCCCCATGCCCGAAAAAAGAGGAACTGGACCGATTTTGGGAACCTTCTTTCCAGTTTTTTTATTTATTTCCAGTTTCCGTACTAACCCTGTACGACTGTTTAACCCCTGCACCCCCAGCAAAAATTAATCATGGTCAACCATGGTTAAACACGGGTAGTTTATGAGTAAACATGGTTAAACCATGGGTGGTCCCAATTTACACGTAGTTAAACCTCGTTCAAAACCATGGTCACTAGTTACCATGGTAACAGGACACTTTCACCATGTTTCAATCTTTGGATAACAATGGTTGGTCCCAATTTACCATTGGTTTAACAATGGCAAACCATGATCATAAACAGTGGTTTAACCTTGGAACATTTTTGCTGGGGACGATACCCCCTCCCCTCCCTTCCCGTCGATAGGCTTTTCGAAAACAACTTTTCATAAATTTTGCATGGCTCTGCATGCTTGATGTGATAGATCGTTAATGGAAAACTTTTGTACTGAAACCTAATTTATGCGTTAACCACACGTTGTAAACAGAGTAGGCCTATACCAGGATTTTAAAATTGAGAGCAAAGGCCTAGTTGATCGGAGCGTGTTACGCCTAGTCGTTTTACATCATTCGCTGTTAAGCAATTTTAAACTTTCGTTTGTAGCCTGTAAAAAAAGTGTTCCCTTTGCATAACTTCTCAAATGAATGGTGCAATTTCAACCTTCATTGCTAAATGACGCAACTTCCATCCAGATGACGGCGTATAGGGGCTTAAAAAAATTGGGATAGCCTACATTTCTGAATTTAAATATTCTGTGTCCAAACATCATACAGATCCATTTTTGAAAATTCTTATGTCATTTTATTTAGATGGACATTTTAAGGGGTTTATTGATGTGTGTGTCTAAACACTCACGTGACAAACAGTCAAATTTAAGTTTTCTCTCTCTATATTCTAAGTTTTTCTCCACTGCAAATTTAGGGTAATACGCAGCGAGTACTACGTATCGGGCAGCAAGAATTAGTTGAACCAGCCCTAAGAGCCTCGGGGGTTTAACGTGTTGGGATGGACCCCAAACACCAACTGAAGACTGAGCCCAGACCCGCAATGTATTCACTTTCCTAAACAATAGACTCTCACCAAGGAATTATTCAACGGTGGCAGGCCGTGCACGAAGCGGTTTCAACTGGTTAAGCAGCAGGGCTCGTTCCCCGAGTAGCAACTGGCGCTCGGCCAACAACTGGGTTGACAGCTAACCGAGTGCACCGTCGCAGCACGTAATGGCAAGGGGCACCGCGAATTGTTGGCTTCGTGGCTTCCGGTGTATTTGGTGTAGCAGCCCGTTACATGCCATCCATCACGCTGGCATGTACAATGGGGAGCAAAAATACCTGTAGTGTTCTCAACAATTATCTAAACCGTTGCCTTTGTTCATTCACTGCATGTGAAAAATAAGTTTTTTTTTTTTAAATAACTATATAGACACGTCTTTTTAGACGTGTTAGCTGCAAAACACACTAAAGCGTTTTCAAATAGCATAGATATTGGAAGAGATCTTCCAAAACAAGAGCGTTTTTGTAGTATTGCAGTCGTGAAATGTGTTTGGTATATTAAACCACTAACGTTTTGTGCTAAAACGCAGTGTTTAAAAACGGCCCTTTTATTGCTAACGCACAGTAACAAAAAAGTTTTCAATAACGATAGTGTTTATTTTACAACACTTTAAGCGCACCGTAAGCGTTTTCGTTAAACACACGTTTCAAGAATTGTAATAACACTGAAGTATTTTATTTTATTAATCACTTTATTTGCACCAGTGTTTTAATGTCTATATAAAGAGTTGCGGATTAAACGTTAATGTGTTGTCTGAAATACATTTTACGTCTGCGACACATTAAAAACGCTGACGTTGTTTGAAAAGTATCTTCTAAACCAACGACAGGCCTATTTGTAAAACGCTTTGTATGTTTTTTTTAGCTAAAACGCTAAACGTTTTCTTGGTATTTCTAAACAATGTATATATGCTGTTTTTCCACATTTATCCCAATATAAACAAATGTTGCAAACGCCGTCTTATCTTGTGGTGGCCAAATACAGGAGTAAATTCATTTAATTCCCACTTCAATTCTGTACGCAGAAATAAAACCCGTACAATGATTGAGTATCTTATAGACATACACTTATTTCCATGCAGAATAAATATTTCCTTAGCTACGGTGGTAAAAAATGTTGGTCCCCGTTACTGAGTTTATGCTAATTTTGTATATAGGGCCTATACGTTGGCTCGGAAATTTAATGCAACACCCCTTTCCACAGGATAATGCAGATTTCGATAAAATAATGATATTCATGACATGCAGTTTATTATAATTGATTGAGGTTTTGCTGTTCATACAGCTTCTCTTTTTCATATCAAGTTGTCAATATCCCTGTTTTATTCACTCTGACGATCCTGATTTTGCCCACCACCGTAATTTTTCGCAAACTTCGAAGGCAGAATCTAGATTTTTGTATTTTGCAGGGTTTAAATTCAATAATGCCGTAAACTGCTAAAGTGTTCGTCTGTGCGCTTGTTTCAACTGCTGAAGTGTGTGATTGCTGAGACACGGTTGGATTCATTGTACGTTGCATATTGCATTCATATCAAAAACCAAAAGTGGTAAAAGTGACCGCCAAGTTCCGAATGATTCGGCCCTTCAAAGGAGTGATATTAACACGCCAAAACATTCGCCAAGTTAACCGCACCGTCCAATAGTTCGAAGGTTAAATGAAAACTAGAACATTGCTGCTTTCGGTAGCACATGTTCAAATTTTCATTTAACGTCCAAAGTATTATTCGGTGCGATTAACGTTTTGGCGAATGTTTTGGTGTGTTGGTATCACTCCATTGAACGGCCGAACCATTCGAACTTATCGGTCCCTTTTACCAGTTTCGGTTTTTGATATGATATATATTTTTTTAATTATGTATTTGATTCAAATCAACTAGCCTGCAGATGTGTAATAAAGTGCTACGTCAACAATATCTTGAGTGGGCAATTTTCAAATATTTTAATTTCATATCACTTCTTTGAGAGGCCAAACCATTCTCAACTTCGCCGCCTCTTTGTCGGTTTTTACTTTTGTTTTAATTAATTCTTTTTTTTTTTTTTTACTTTATATGCCCTTCTTTGTATATCACTCCTTTGTAGAGCGGCAAGATGGCTTGATTGCGGATTTGCACAAGAGGTTATGCCAGAGGTTCTGGTTCAAGCCTGACGCATCCATCTCAGGTATTTTCTGAAAAGGTAGGGCTCTGTTATGCCTTATCGATTGTGGCATGTAAAAGATACAAGAATTTCCGATCGGAATTATCTAGGAAAATTGTCCCTCTGTCCTTCTGGAGCCATGGCTTCCACTGGCACATCAAAGTATATCGTGTGTAATCTACTGTATAAGTATATTGGTATTAAAACATATTAAAGATGCCTGCCTCCATGTTGGCTTTCCTGCGTAACTCAGTTTTGCGACGTATTTAGTTCGAACGTATGTAAACGTTTCAAACGCGTTATATTTTCTGTTTTTCTCCCTCGCAGAAATGGTTTCGATGTATTTACTCAAACTGTAAATGTTGTAAAAGCTATATAAGCGAAGGATGCGCAAAAGTAGCCAGAGGGTATGTATTTTAAATTTATTTGAGAGAACGTATACGTCGCTATTTTCCAGTATTGGAATGAGGGATATTCTTTGTAAATAACTTGAACAACGAAAAAAAAAAACAACAATAATTTCACAAAAGCAGTAGGCCTAGTGTCCAAGCAACGAAATTATAAATAAACTGAAGCGTCGACAAAACATCCTGATGCCTATAGCATATTTTTATTCATATAACCGATTAGCCATAAGTTTGACCTGACAGAGCAAAAATAAAATTTGTATAAGTCCTAATGTTTAGTAAGTAAATAATACAATATAATACATCAATTTGTGCACCTCATACTTAAAAATTGACCTAACATATACTATATTAAACAAAAATTTAAATGATGACATCTATATTAAACGCCAATATAAAACATACGCATTACGGTAACAAATTTAATTTAGACGAATTACAGTGTACAGAATTACAGAATTGTGTTTACAGTTCAACCACAATAAAAAAGACGTTTCGGGCTCCGATCAGCAACGTTTTCAAGCACTAACCGTAAAAATGAAATGTAAGTTTTATTTGATTTTTATGGTTATTGCTTGAAAACGTTGCTGTTCGGAGAATGAAACTGTCGCTTTTCATTGTGTTTGTACTGTAACAGTTTCGGGTAATACGAAACTTGATTATCTATGTGCACTTCATATTCTGGTCCGTCGATAGGCCTACAAAAGTTTAATTTAACTTCACTAAAGCTTTTAGTCTTATTTCATGTGATTGCAGCACGATGATTACAGTTCAAAATACTCATCCCTGGTGGTGTAACGGCACCCTTCAAAAGACAAAATAAACTTTACACTTAAATTTAACCATTCATTCATGTGACCGGAAAAATTTAGGGTGATATCCACTTCCATTCACCTTCTTAAAGAATGAGCCAGGGGACTCTCTGCCTAACGCTCCCAGGATTCCATGAGAGAAGTTGGGAAATATTGGCGCGTATGTGCGCGCTTCACGTTGGGGAGGGAGGTTTGGATGCGAAGTACGTCATAGATTTTAGAATATGCGCAGGCATGGAAGGGTGTGTGAGGGTTATTGAAGCGTCTCTCTCATAAACTTTTTCTTTGGGGGGGGGGGAGATGTAGGAACACAAAACTGGGTAAGCAACGTTGTACTCAAAGGTCTGTATACCACGTGAATACCAGCAAACAATAAAGGTGCCAATATTAGCTGAAAATTATATAAATGTTTCACAAAACTACAGCATTCTCTACTGAAGAAGACACCGTTCATTGAGTGTTGCAGACGTGAAATGTGTTTAAAATTAAGCGCACTTTTTAATTAAACTATACTTTATAAACATTAAAATACACTAAATACACTAAAACAATAAATCGCAAGGCAAAGGGTAAACGAAGCAAACAGTTTGCATTAAAAACTGGCCTTGTGTGGATACAAGATACACTTATCTGAGAAAAAAAGAAAAGACAGCTTCCCCGACTGGGACTCGAACCCAGGACTTCCACGTACTAGGTTAGTCGCTCTAACCACTACACTAGTGGGGCGCACTCTGTATAAGTTCGTGACTTAGGTCACCACTGTTTATACTTTTGTGACTTTTAGGCTAAAGGGCAGTGATTAGAGCACCCGGCATAATATAGGGGAAGTCCAGGGCCCAAGTCCCTCTCGGGGTCGCTGTCTTTGCCTTCATTCTCAGATTAGTGTATCGTGTATTCTCACGAGGCCAGTCAACAAACAACACACACACAAATATAAAAAAAAAAACATTAAAATACACAAATTAAGTGCACACAAACATATACACACGCACACAAATATTAACCATTTCAAACACAAACTGCGTTCACTTTCTGACACAACCACTGAGTAAAAACAGTCCTTTTTTCCTGGAACTGGAGTTCAAATTATAGTTCGTTGCGTTCGAGTGAACTCTAACCGTTTTTATTCGTGTGTCTTCACAGCTGTGAGTATGGAGATACGAGCTCTAATATTTTTTTCTAACCCGCGAAGCCGTTTTTTTTTTTTTTTGTTTAGTTATTTATTGTTCACCTTAACTATGACTTTTTAGCTAATTTTATGGACGGGAGAAACCTGCGCTGACGTCACTGAGTCAAGGCAGGCAACATATGAACGAAAACGAGGATATAAGTCGGAGAAAAAGTAAATTCAAATAAATACGAAAGAAAACAGAAATTATACTCTAACCCTCCAATCACAGACGGGGCAAACGCTTCCCCCTCCCCCCCCCCCCCCCGTACCCCTCCCGCCCCACTGGGTACCCCATTGAAATCAGACTTAAATCCTGGAGTAAAACTCGTGTCGTTCTGCAGGCTTCTCGTCTGATTTCAAGCCACTTTTTACACGATAGCTTGCGTGTTAAAGACGCGTTAAAAAATAAAACAAAAAGTCGTATAGCCGTCAGTTCGAGAATTATTTAATTTGTTACGCACAGCAGCTGATACAAAATGACACGCACCTGTACTTATACAGTATATACAATAGCCCACTAAGCAAAACAAGTCTCTAATGGAGAAAGAAAGAGATATTATTTAGTCGGGTATCTATGGACTGAAATCGCGTCCTTTGTTGTTTCACCGCTAAAATCGCCCCTAAAATTAGGCCCCTAAAATCACACTCAGGTAGTTACGTAGATAGCAGTGACGGCGTCAGGACTGAATTGTTTGGGGAGGGGGGAGGCGACAGAGGATACATTTGGATACAGAGTGGGCCAAGGACTTTTTATTTTGCAAGGCAGCCGCATTAGGCACCTGTAGGCCGCCCGCGCACTGAGCGACTTGGCCGCGAGGCCAGGTCGCTGCAGCCAATGAGAATGCTTACCGTTTATGTAAAACCACGCACTAATCATTTTCATTGGCTGCAGCAACGTGGCCGCGCGGCCAAGTCGCTCAGTGCACGGGCAGCCTTATTCTGTTTAATAAAACCTAAACGTAACATAGCTTCAACGCAGTCCAATTTTTTTGTAAAATACAACCCATAAAAACACAAAATAGATTAGGTTATACACATGTATTGCGAAGTTGCTACAAAAATAAATAAATAAAGTCAATTAAAAAAAAAGCTCAGTTAAT
>JAHWFP010125736.1:0-11900 GCA_023313725.1 Lithobius niger | reverse complement strand
AAGCGATGTAGTTCTTTAAGGTAAAGCGACATAAAAAACCTCCGTGTGCCCTACGTCACTGTAAAGCGATGTAGTTCTTTAAAGTAAAGCGACATAAAAAACCTCCGTGTACCCTCCGCCCATGTGGGAATGTGTTTCAAATTGCTTTCAGTGCGATAATGGCTTGCTGGTAGGCTAGCTGTTCTGCCAACTCGCATGCTAATTTCCACAGGACCATTGGTCTCGATTAGCGAAGTATTTGGGAAGGACTTCAGTACCTTTTCTGGAAGGAAGTTTTCGAATTAACGTCTTTTTGAACTGCTAAGGTTATCTCGGGACGGAGAGGGACAATTCTGCTAGGAAAAAACTAGAAAATACCTTTAAGGGTTTGCAACCTACAAGATTAAAAGAAAAGCCTCCTGATAGGCGGATCAACTACAGACATAAAAATAATAAAGACATAAAAACGAACAGCAAATTTTAATTTTCGCCATACATTTTATGCCTTGGTCACAAAATAAAACACGTTAAAATACATTATAAAAACCCGACGAAGTGGGGCTGGCTAAGATGAATCCGCCATATTGGATTAGTAGTTTGCAGCCTGTAGGTGCGACGGGAATGGCGTGAGCGGGATGGTAAGTATCAAAATACTTAAATAAATACAGATGTAAACCTATTTACGTTGCCTTTTGGACTTATATGTCACAAGCTTTGAAACCAAAGGCCGAGGACGTATCGCTGAGCCATAATGACACGGCCTTGTCAGTGTGGCTCAGCGGTAGGACCTCGGCCTTTGGTTTTAAAGGTCGTGGGTTCGATTCCCCGCTCAGGCAGTGTGACATACAAGTCCAAAAGTCTACGTAAATAGGTTTGCATCTGTATTTATTTAACCCTTCATCAGAGACGTTGGCTTTCTGTCCTGTTTTATCAAAATAGTGTTATGACTGTTGTGTTAGTAGTATTCGCCGAATCATTTATTGTCACAGTGTTCTTGTCTTCGGCTCTGAGATCTGTGACAGCAATATGTGACCACGCTGTGACATTGGCCACCTGTGTCGGCTGTGACTGTCTAGGGCTGCTGTAGGGTTAACGCTCGCATCATAGGAAATTTATTATGGCACCGTTATAAAAATAATAACCTTTTTTTTTAATATTTGACGAGTGACACCAAAATCCCAGAATGACAAAATTGTGTTCTAACTTCTAATTTAACGTCAAAATAGTTCCGATGAAATATTGCTATCGAACAAAAAAAAAAGTGACGTCATCATGTAATAAAAAACCAAAACTGTTAAAATGGCCGCCAAGTTGAGAATGGTTCGCTCTTTCAAAAGAGTGATATCAACAAACCAAAACAATCGCCTAATTAATCCCATCGACTAATACATCAGATGTAAAAGAGAAAAAACTTCGACATTGCTACAAAAGTATAGCAGTGTTCCAAGTTTTTCATTTAACTCATTGAACTAATAATCGGTGGGATTAACTTGGCAAATGTTTTGGTCTGTGGAAAGCTAAATACAGACGCAAACCTACTTTCATTGCCCTTTGGACTTAAATGTGAGACTGCCTTAGCGGGAAATGAACTCTCGCCCTTTGAAGCCGAAGACCGACTGCTGAGCCATATTGCCATGCTTGGCGGTAGAGCCTCGGCCTTTTGTCTCAAAGGTCGAGGGTTCAATTCCCGTTCAGGCAGGCTCACGCTTAAGATCAAAAAGCAACGGAAATAGGTGTGCATCTGCAATTGTGTACCACTAATTCAGCCGACTTGGCTTTTCGTCCTGTTTATTCTTGGACCAGACAGCACTCCATTTTAACTTGGCGGGCCTTTTAACAATTTTGGTTTTTGGTCTTCAGGTTATATGAAACAACCATGGATATATTTAAGTCGGAGGTGGTTGACTGCGTCATTACAGTGCTGCACTGTATTGGAATAATAAGACATAAAATGTATAATTTCATTCTTTATTAAATCTTGTAAGATAGCCTGCGTCACCTTTATGCTGGACAAAGAAAAACAAGGTTTAATGAAGACTGCTGGAATTGATAAAGCTAGCCTAATATAAATTTCAAGTTACTGAAATTCAGTCGTACTCATTTCATCCCTGGGTGATAACATTTCTGCCCAAATCACGCTACGCCAAATTTCCGGGTTAAAGCCCAAGGGAATTGGCTAAATTAAATTTGACAGCAAGAGTTAAAATATTAAGGCGCATTTCTCCGGCTGCCGTACACTCTGTGTACTGATAGTGTACTGACAGTACACATGAATGTGTACTTTCTCAGCCTCCACACGAGTTGTGTGTACTGGCAGTACACAGTCTGTGCACCGAGAGTGCACATTATCGTCACAGCATGTGTACTACCAGTACACAAATTGTGTGCTCTCAGTATACAGTTCGTGTGGAGGCTGAGAAGGTACACATTGATGTGTACTGTCAGTATACACATGGTCTTCACAGTGAAGCTACCTACACTATAGGAGATCCGATCAATTGCAGAGACCTACAAGTCCAGAACCTGTGTATTACATTTAACAACCTCTTTCACGTTGGCTCATTTTCGGCAAATTTTGTCCATTCCCAAACCAATCCTTCCTTTTAAGTCTTCAACCGAATTGGTTCCGCGGCGGTGCTGTCGCGGCAATGACGCCGTCAAGAACAGGCCTAACGCACGCCTTAAACAAGAGAGACCATTTACAGGTGTTCTACTACACCTTCTTTAAACATCCTGATGCAGCCCGGAGACGCGTGATTGGGAAACAGACTGCGCACGGACTTAAACGACCATTACGTTGTATCAGACCCACTCGTCAGTTGGCAATTGGACCATCAGAGACCTCCAAGAAGACAAGCAGGCACACAAGGACTGACGGACTACACGTGAACCAAATATAAAGTTTTAATATAGTCCATGGCGGACTTGGGGGGTGGGGAGAGGGGAAAGAAGAAAAAAACGAAGGAAAGGAAAGGAGAATAGAAGAAGAAGAAAAAGTGTTCCGGAAAGGCGGAGCCAGGAGGCCAAGACCCAAAACATTAATCTTTCATCTCATTTTTCACGTGTGTTCGCTTCGCACAGTTAGGTTGCTAAGGAGAAAAAGAAGAGAAAGACTGAAGAAGAAGAAGAAAGCGAAGAAAAGAAGAAAAAAAAACAGCAAGCTTCTTGAGTAAGCACACATTGTTCCTTCTTCGCCTCAAGGGATGCTACCATCTTATGGCATGCTAGATTAACTGCGGTCGGTTGGTTGGAATGGGGGGTGGGCCAAATACAGCTGGGTCTGCATCCTCTCTTTTGTAATCTAATCTTGCCCGACGTTTTTCTAATGTTTGTCTGTGCCTGACTAAGTAATCGAAATGAATGCAGACGATGGCTGGTTTTGGGCGGCAAATTCTTCTTTTTTTAAAGCTGGTTTGTTGTTCGATCCAATTGCGAGGTTTCAAGTTTTGAGTTTGGGGCTTGGAATTGTTATTTTAGCTTCGAGTTTCCGAAACGCGGGGGAAACTTTGGTTGCGGAGTTTAAAGGCAGTAATTGGGTTGTCAGGGCGTGTTTACGCAACGACACGCTGAGTAAATTTCTCGCTCACTAGCTTTTACTTAGTTAATGCTAACTTCGCTGGTTGCTTCGCGCCTGTAACGAAGCATGTGGATTTTGCGTTGTCTGTGCCTAGTAACCATGGCAACCCATAGTATGCGGCCGGAATTCACTCCTCGTGCCCCACACACAACACGAAGAATTATGCACGCGCGGGCACGACGGGTCGATTTACGGCGACAAGGAAACAATTCCTGCCGGTGGAGTAATTCCTGAATGCCGGCATTGGATGGTTTGTTTTCGATTCGACAAACCCGAACTGGCCACCATGTTGGATTTGGAATTGTCGCTCGCCGCGAGATGCATTTTTTATCGTGGTTTGTTTGATCGCTGATCAAATTTTCGATATCGCGAGAAATGACAATTGTAGTATCGTTACAATTATGATCGTAATCAATTTTATCCTCATCGTTAATTATAATACATTTTTATTGTTTGTGTATTGCCGCATTCCTTTAGCAGAAACTGGAAACTCATTGTAAATAAATAACGATAGACTAGCAAATCGTTTTCGGTGAGCGAGAAGGGGTTGGTGCGTAAACGCCCCCGCAGCTAGAAGCTAAAATCATCTGAATTTCCAACATGGCGGCGGTTTTAGCTCTGCCAGCTCGCAAAATCGAAACAAGTCAATAATTGAGTTTAGAAGCGATTGGGAAAATTGTTTCGTCAGGAGGAATTTTTTGTCTTACTGTCGCGAATTATAAATTTGCTCAAACGATGTCGGATTTAGCTAATCCAGGTAGCGTTGTTACCATCGCAACGACACATTTGCCATCGAGATCAAAGGGCAATTACATCCATTTTGACATGGATGCTTTACTTTTCGATCATTTACACAATAACTAAACACAAAACACAAAAATAAAGGTGGAGAAAGGGGGTGGGGAAGGGGGGGGGGGGGTAGTGTGTGACAAATTCCCTCCCCAACCAAAAAACTGAATTGAGTAAACAGCCCTTAAGCTAAGCCCTAACTCCATTTATGCGAGACCAGCAAGCAAGCTAGCCACGCTACACGGACTAGTGTGCCGTTTTCCTCGCCGACCTTCCCGGCTAGCTCTCGCTACTCGCTCCTCAAATTCCATTCAAGCGAGCATTCGAGCCACTTGGCTACACTGCGGTACACTAGCGTGTCTCTGATTTGCTCTAAAATGAATGCATATTTTTGCTCATAGCGAATTACTGCAGGACTTTCAGATTCATACAATAGCATTTTCGGAATCAGTGGATTATTCTCTAGTTTTTCATAACGAACACAAGTTTCCCAACTTTAGTGAGAAATGAACGATCGTTTCTAGCGGTGATTTAGCTCTGCGGCCTGTGGCCTGTTTTGATCGGAGACGAACAATAGCGCGATTTGGACCTAGTCTGCCTGCCATTTCATGGCCCCGATTATTAAATACATTCCTATCTAAGTGTCGATTCATTTTGTTTGTCTAACAATTAAAATATTTAGCTAAACTGAGTGACGAACCGATCGAGTACAGGGATACGCAACGGCTTGTTTATGGCGCCATCTTGCCTGAAACGTCATCAACTCCCTCTTCCTGATTGGCTGCCAGCAGAGCGAGCCGAGCGAGGTGGCCTCGCTAGCCGAAAGATTCTGGGCCGAGTAGAAGCGTGCGAGACGGCCTCGCTTGCCTTGGCGAGACGTTGTAGCTCGCGTATCGCGTATATGGAGTTTGCTGCGCTAGGCCACGCTTTGCAGCTTTGGTCTCGCGATACTCGCTAGCTGGCTGGTCTCGCGTAAGTGGAGTTTGGGCTTAAGTCGGAAAAACGCAGGACATGGAATGAAACGACGAAGACAGCTGATTAAATAGCAAAACAAACAAAACAAAACAAAACAAAAACAACAACAACAACAACCTGGCCTAGGCTGAAATAGCAAGCTTCTCTCTCAAGCTATATTTCTTTATACTGGCAATTGCTCCAGTCCCAAATTCTACTAAGCCTATCCAAACTCTTTTTACATATTTTCAATAGGTCGGAACAGCGAAACAGCTTTTCACGTCATCTTTTTCCGTAGGGAATTGGGACCCAGCACTGGTTAGGCATCCAATCAGGAGGCTAGATAGGAGGAATAGAAGGGTAGTAGGGTTAGTGGAAGTGCTGTAGCGGTGTTGACAAATTGGGATCTAAAATGAAGTAGACACTAATTCTGAGACTTTATTTGGGATTTCTTTTTTTCCTTACCACTGATTACTTTTAACTCGACTATTCTTTCACTCTGTACTTCCTAGCGCCCCCCCCCCCCCCCCCCCCCCCCCCCCTCATTACCTCTCATGCCTTAACGTATATAATTTTCTCTGCTGGCTTTGTCCTTTTTCCTCACTTGTTCGTAATTAGTCTGGGGAAAAACATATAATCAGTGTGTGGCAGCATAATTACCGTCGTATGTCTATCTGCCATTTATCAGTCAATGGCTAAATTTGTTGTTAAGTTTAATCATTATAATGTAGATTCAACAACTAACGTTTGTGGCAGCGTGTTGGAATTACTGAACACTTAGCTGCTGACAATAAAAGACCTTATTTTTGCTCTTATTAATTATTGAGCACGTTGATGCTGCAGGAAAGGGCCCTTTCTGGTCCTCCCAATAGAGATCAGTGCCTTGTTCCCTCGGACGCCCGTTCAGCTCTACGTCTGAGATTGCTCACTGCTTGGCAAGCCTTGTGCGACAAATAAGACGGTAATAAGCTGCGGGCTATTAAAGGCACTTCCAGTAATGGCACTCTGCTCGGCCGCCGCAGTATCCGGGAAGGAGTGGTGGTAGCTTGTTTGCGTATTAGTTATACCAACCTTAGTCATTGCTTCGTTTTGAGGGGGGGGGGGGGCACATAACATTGGTGTCGCCGGCCACTCACGGTCTGTGACAATCTTGTTGATTGTCGCCATCTTGTTGGCGTTCGTCGCCATTTCCACCTTCCACGAGACGTTCCACAATTCAGGGATATTAATCAATAATTATAACACTTTATCCCGTGGAGCCACAGGAGGGAAAGAACAGGGAAGAATCCGCTTATCAGGGTGGTGTTCTACCTGGAACACCGGGAAAAATCAGGTAATTTGATAAATATATACTGAAAGTCAGCGAATTAGAGCATTTTGTGGAAAGTCTTTCGCCTTTAAAGCACAGCTAATTCGGGTTTAATTTTTTCTTCTTCTAAAACCTTTACTTTATTTCAGTTCAAACTTCATTCCTTTTCGTTTCGTTTCGTTTCTGATGAGGCGTAAACTCCTTAGGCATAAATAATGTGGGTTAGGTTAGGTTAGGGTAGGTTAGATTAGGACGTTACGCGTTAGGTGTGTTTCTAGTTTCGTTCAGATTATGGCCTTTTCCTACTCTTTACCAGTTATTGCTATTCGAGTGGAATCTGGAAAATTTTTTTTTTCCCTGTACTGCATCTTCCTTCGACCAAACACCACTCAGAGAAAGGTGTCAGTATTGGTCTGGAACACCTGGAAAAATCAGGAAATTTCGTCATGATTGTTTTGACGCCACCCTGGCTTATGTTCTGCCCACAATTGCAAGTAAAACATAAAGGCATTTAAATATGCTTCAAATGCTTAAAAAATGCTTAAAAATACTTAAAAAACAAAACACTCATTCGGTTCTAACGCATGTTGGGACTATTTCACAAGCAAACATCAAATAAATATTTCAGCAAATATTTGGAAAGATTCAGTGCCCTCAGTCTGGTCTTGAACTTATAGAGTCCGAGTAGCGAAATTAACGACATCACAGGGCAGCGCATTCCAAACATTAACCAGTCTGTTACTGAAAAAAAAAAATTCGACAATCAAATCTCGTCTTCCGCACACTTAATTTGCATAAGGACGGGAAAGCCAAAGGCTCACAAGAAATAACTAAATACAGATGCAAACCTATTTACGTTGCCTTTTGGACTTATACGTGAGACTGCCTGAGCGGGGTATCGAACCCAGGACCTTTGAAATCAACGCCGGAACATCTGGAAAAATCAGGAAATTTCGTCATGATTGTTTTGGCGTCACCCTGGCTTTTGTTCTGCCCACAATTGCAAGTAAAACATAACAGCATTTAAAAATGCTTAAAATGCTTTAAAAAATGCTTAGAAATATTTAAAAAACACACACTCGTTCGGTTCTCAAGCATGTTGGGACTATTTCACAAGCAAACATCAAATACATCTACCGCTGAGCGAGACCGACACGGCCTTTATAAAAGGAAACGTCCGTAGGCAGCATTTAACACGTGCATATATACATATAAACATGAGTACATGAAAAGTTCCGTAGGAAAGTTACGTGGAAAGTTCCGTGGGAGTCATTTTCACAGACTCATGATATAAACAAACACTTTCCAATCGCCACTGGAGGGACGCTTATTTGTCGCGCAATACTCCAAGTGAAACGAATGGAACACTTAAACGTGAAATAATGAAAGAGTCACGGCTGGAGAGTCATTAATACACAAATCCAATAAATACTGCTACCTTACGAATCTTCTCGGCCTTTTTCTTCATGTTTTTCCTCCCTTGATGCGGATGTTAGCCTGAATGTTAGTTTTATCTCTTGAGTGGGAGTTACTCCTCCCCCCCCCCCACCAACACCTTTTAGGCACAAAAGGACAATCGGGTATTAAAAAGGAAGTAGAAGTGGGTTACGAGAAGGACACCAAAATGTCACGGAAAGGACAGTGCCACATCTGATGATCAAAAGAGAAAGAACCATCCTTCCTGTTTTGCATCCGAAATGATGCGCCCTCAGTTGCGATTTTAGAACAGTGTCTAGCGGCATAGAAACGTTTTTATTGAACTTCTGCAGGTTGTAAAATTATTTCTAGTTCGTAGCACAGCAACGTACATTTTAATTCAGGTAGCGATCGTAAGAGTTCCTACGTTTTCCTTATTTCCTGCTTTTTTGGAACATTCCTTATTTTTTTTTTACCTTTTTCGGACTTGTGGTTCCTACTTTTTTTAGTGATTCTATTCTTGTTTAAGTTTATACCCAGTTACTAAACCATTAAGACTGGACCGCCTGTTTGTTAATTGCATTTAATTTTTATTCGTCTTCCGTCATTTTTGAATAAACGCATATTTTGCCTAAACAAATGAAAAGTCCCAGTTCATTACCTTTGTCTAATTTTTATTTCAAAAATCAGAAAATGGCACTGAAATTGTCACTGTTGAGATAAAAATTGTTGCATTGTTTACTCCAAGTTTTATCAAGAAAATTAAAAGGTCAGTGCAATATTCTTTATTTTAACTGGTTTCTACCAAAAATTCCTTGTTTTACCGTGTTTTTGGTGTTGAAAATGTTTTTATTTCCACCTTTTTTTTTATTTTTACTGAAATCGCTTCTAACCATGCACAAAAGAAATTATTACCACGTTTGCAATAAAACCCAAAGTTTTATAACCACAATTTCGTAACTAACAGTTGATTTAATAATTTTAACAATTTTATTTTTTTAGGGAGAGGTTGATACTCTCAGTTGATACTAAATGCGCCAACAAAACAACGAGTTCTCATATTGTTTCCGTTACTACCTTTCCTGCGTTTTGGGTTGATGGTTTCTTTGTTTTCTTGTTTCTCTGTATTTGCTGAGAGTTTCTCGTGTTAGCAAGTAAGTAGCAAGCAAGTGGGTTAGGCTTGAGCGCATGGTGTAATGGACCGCATTAGCTCAATAAACTAAACTAAAGAGCAATTGTAGATGTAAACAATGGACGCCATATTGACACCAATGGCTGCCGTTTTGTTTGCGCCATGAAAGCAAACGAACAAAAAAACAATATGCCATGACGCAATCGAAAAGATGAGCCACAACGCTATCTCCAATGCAACACGGGTTGTCCGCAATAGCTTAGCTCCATTTTGTCGACAGTGAACTGATGACGACATTGAACTGATGACGTCGTAGTTTAATCAGGCTCGAAATGTTTTCTGCTTATGTGTCACACCAGCTGAATGCAGACAATACAATGCGACAATACAGTAAGCAAAATTGAAAAATATTACATTACATTACATTATTGATACCGCAAGCAAGTGAGGTATCATCCTCATCAACAGCGACAGCAAATGCCGCCTGACAAACGGCTCGTGAGCGGCTCTTCAGCACCGGAAGCCACCGATGGGTACATGCCGCAGGGTTCACGACCGATGCATGCCATCCTCACATGGGTTAATAGCTAGTATTCAATTATTTTAATTTTTACAAAGAATAATTCTGGGACGTTTGGTGAAAACATTTATTTTCACCTTGAAGGGTTGCTTCACTTTTAAGCTGGTTCTCCCCCCCCCCCCCCCCCCACCACCACCACCACGCATGGCTGACTTAATGGCGTAGTTCCTGAAACCAATTCACTGGTCCAGCACTATTTTGGCCACTCGCACCTCTCCAAATCGTTTTGAAACTGGGCACACCCGGCCCTGATCTCGAAAATGTGCAAATTTTATTTATTGAAAAAAAATTCTCATGCCAAGCCTAAATCTGGAATCTCTAGTTATTCTCACGCATAATCCCCCTGTGCACAATCGTCTCATTCCTGAAGGAAAATATCTTAAAGAATATTTTCCTATTATTAATAAATTCAAACCTAACAACTTCGTACTTTGTTGCCAAAATTTGGTCTCTCCTCTTTGATTGCTGAAGAAAGGAACGTGGTTTACTTTCCGCCTCCAAATTTGCCACTTTTGAGTGGGGATGAGTGAGGTTTTTATGATGTTTTATATGTTTTGATTGATGTGTGTATTTTACTGCCATTGGTGGACTGCATCACTTGGTTTTTTTACCATGAAATTTTTAAAACTAGCTGTGCCGGTCTAGCCAGTTCCCGAATACCTGAGCGTAATACTGTAGTAGGCAGTATGGAATGAAAAGGGTGCTGACTGCTCCCTGCTTCCTCCTCCAAACTTCCCTGTGGCCTACCCAGTTGTATGGTTTGATCCCCCCCCCCCCCCCGCGTAACCCCTTTCTCGTCCCGCACCGCCTCCCCCGTCCCCGACCCGGATTCCCCTATTGAGTGGTCCGTTTGTTTGACATTGTCGGATTGTCGGTCGCTCGCCCTCTTTCATTATAGTGCATAATAATGATGAATTTATAGTGCATAATAATGATGAATTTGCTTGCCCAACCTAAGCGTATTATATATATATATAGATTTTTTAGGAAACCTGATGACGGAAGGTGCACATTTCCGAAACGTCGTTGTTTTTATCTTGTTGCGCTGTATCCGGATAGCTATCTTGCAATCCTTCCCTGTGCTTTATACGATTCATTGGCTCCCCGTAACTTTACATGAAATGGACCAATCCTCCAGGGAAATGCCTTCTTCGTTAAACAATCCATTATTGTCTTACGTGAAATCTGATGGGGGTTATAAACGCACATACAGCAGCCAGCGAAATACGGAATAGCATCACTTCTGTACTTTGCATTTTTATAGTATTGTTTGTGATTTTGGGTGGATTAGTTTATACGGCTAGTTGTGCGTTTCATAACGTCAGCCAATAAATTAGCGTCATTTGTACGGTAGGTAGGCATCAGGTGGACTGAGTGGTGTGACTAACCTTTTCGTGACCAGATTAAGTTCCGGAAAATTTGTTTGGGGCTTTGTTGGGGGATGGGATTCCAACCCGCACTCACTTGGGTTGCGGACGGGGATGCGACCGTAGGGCCATTGCTCTTGACTTTGCTCTGGGGACCCCTTAGCTTGCTATGAGCATTGGGATTCTTGTTTTTAACCAATTTTTTTAGGATTTCTCCACAATTGTGCGAGGTTCTATATCCGTACGGATACCGCGGCTGCATGGAAGGATTAACCAATCCAGAAGACTTCAGCTTTTACTGGCCATAAAAGGAAGCAACACACCAAAAAATGAAAAACTGTGTGTTGGGATTCCCCCATTTGGTAAACGTACATTCTTTAAAATGTAGTCGTCTCGTTTTGTTATAACAGCTCCCCTTGACCGACTTCCAAGGCATCTCGCTGTGTAATAAACAACTTTAAAGGCAGTTTTTTCCTTTCTCTGAAAATAGGCCAGAGGTCCTCCAAGTTAAGCCTGCAGCTGTTAACTTATTTCCTCTTGTTCACAGCTGGTAGGTCTTGCAACAAGCAGCTGCTTTAAAAAAAATTGAGGGGAGTTTAGGGTATTCGTGTCTGGGAGTGGAGGGGGGGGGGGGGAGTAGATAAAACCTAGAAGGTCGAAGGAAAGAAAGAAAATTTCAAGCACTTCTGCGTTTTTCTCCTGTTCTGTCTTTTGTCTTCTAGCAACTTTTTCATTTCTAGGATGACGTAATCAAGTCAGAGATCAAATTAAAGCGTACGTTATTTAGTAGCTGCAAT
>JAHWFP010125734.1:0-15448 GCA_023313725.1 Lithobius niger | reverse complement strand
CCCCCCCCCCCCCCCCCCCCCCACAATCATATCTCACCGTCACAAAACTATTAATTATGCAACGTCGAGCTTGTTCGGGCCCGTTCTCAGACACGGCTGAGTTGTTGAATCCACATTCGTTGTCCGATTCTTGCCTGTCTGGCTGTCTTTCTGGCTGAAAAGGTTATTTTTAGAATTGTAGATTTTGTTCCAAGCTGATTTTTTTTTTTTTTTTAATCCCCGATGGGGAGGGTTAAATTGAAAAAAATTGAAATAATATACGCGGAGGAAAAAAGAAAGGATTGAAAGCACGCGTTGTCATCAACTAATTACTAACCCAACGAGTCGTTTGACTGGATGACGGATGTGCTAATAACATATCTAATTGCACGCTCTAAAAAAATTATCTTCAGTGCAATTGCGCACTGAAGGAGCGTTAAAAAAAAGATTAACTTTTATTATAAGAATCATTTCTTCATATAAGGGAAGAAGGAATGATAGAAGGATGGGGCGTTACAACGCTTGTGGTTATTTATGCCCTACCTAATTCAAATGCGACCCAGTTTAGTTTAATAATAATAATAAGCTTTATTCAATTGTAGGCTACATACAATGTTAAAAGTAGAAGCGGCACGAAGTCTTCCCACTTGTTTGTGCAAGCATTTATACAATTTTAATTACATAATAAAATGCAATTTTCAATTAACTAAACCTCAACGACATTAATTAATCCTAGAACACAATAAACAATTATAAATAATATTGGCAATGTTATATTAATGGTATATTGTTAAAATGTGTTAAATGTTATACAGCACCAAAGTTTGTGTTTTATGTTGTTTTGATCCAATTTTTAATTTTTTTCCATTTATCTGAAGTTTCTCAAATTTCTTAGTTGCACTAGTATTTTATTCATGTAATACGGTACTAAATATCTATTTTGCCGGTGACTGAGGTTGGTACTAATGACCTTGCTGTCGATGCGCCATTACGGCTCAATTCCCCCTCACCCCTTGAGAATTTCTCCACTTCAATGAGCCAATTATTGTCTCCTCTCACAGATCTATTATTGCCTATTTACTTTCTACTTTGAAATAATTTTTCTTTATAATATCATACCTACGTGCTTGCTCAATATTTATAGATTTCTTTACTGCTTTTTATTTTTACAAATTTAAATAGCAATTTTATTGCGTTATTAGTTACTGTTTGAAGTTGAATTAACATAGATATAAGTTGAATGAACTGAAGAACGGATTTTGTGAATTGTTTAGGTGGTTTTCGAAAACTTTAAAGCATGTTTTCGTTTCACTCTGGTGCGTGAGCTCCGTAGATGTAGGGGTACCACGAGTTTCCCTTCTTGGACCCTTACTTTTGTTTTAGCACTGAGTGATTTATTGGAAAATGGAGAAACTACCGAATACAACAAGCGACTAAGCGTCAAATAATTGAAATATACGACAAATTGACGTCAAGCCAAAAAATAAAACAAATAAATAAAAATAAAAATTGCGGAATTATCCTGACATGCCGGGAGTCTCCAACGACAGTCACTGTTGACTTCGTGTAAGTACCATAAAATCAGCAAGTCAAATGAAGTCGAAAAGAGAGAGGAGGAGCGAAGGGGCGGGGAGTGGGGGGGGGGGGCGCTCGAAGAAGGTGAATTTAGGGAGAAGAGAAGGGTTGGGGGCGGAGGGAGAGGCAAGCAGTCAGAACGTCTCAACCACGTGTAACTGTTTTATAAAATTAATTAAAGAAATGTAAGGACTGAAGTCAAGTCAATCAGAGTATCAGCGGGGGCTGCCATTAAGGAGGCTCGTGGAAGTATGAGGGGTTTGGGGGTGTTGGTGGTGTGGGAAGGTGGGCGGGGATTGGGGGAGCGGGGGGGGGGGAGAGGAAGGACGGTAGCGGCGTGGCTTCACATTAAGAGCCTAAGAGCGCATTAGGCAAAACAGGAGGAATGATAGGGGTGGTAGGGGGCGTGAATTGAAAGACGTAGCGGCAATAGCTTGGAAAAAAGTAGAAAGAGTGTTGGGAGGGGTTGGGGGGGGGGTGAGACGAGGGAATAGAGAAAGGTTTGGAGAAATGAGAGGAGCTGACGGTAGCTCTGATGTTATTAAAATGTGCAAAAGTAAAGTCGCCAAATAAAATGCGCGGTGCATATATATAGGGAGAGCGAGAGAGAGAGAAAGCTATATAGTGGGATGGGAGTTTATTGCCATGCACTCACTTCATGTCGGAGTGAAATGCAAATAAATCTCCCGTTTCATGCCCTGTTTGAGAGGAGATCAACGCAAAGAGCACCCATTCATCACTCGGCCTGTCAAGCCCGGCCGACGACTCACAATCTGTAGCTGGTGTGTGTGTCTGTTTGGGAGGGTGTGGGTGTGGGTGTATTGTACACCACGCCCTCCTCACCCCACAGGAAAAGAATAGACGTATATGATGTGGCGGATACACCCGTAATCAAATCTAAATTGGTGCGAATAGGGTGAGATGTGAGGTTCGCGTTAACTCTGAAAACACTGTGCACTGATGTAGGACACATCCACCCACTGTGTACGAGCTCAACCTCTACACGATTTGTGTACTACTAGTACTACATACTCTGTGTACTTTTTTGACTCACAAAGTATTGACAGCACACAATTCGTTTGGAGGCTGGACTGAAGCACAGTGATGTATACTATATTAGTGAACTTTAAATGCAAACTACATCATTAAAAATGTACTAGCCATATCGTTAATTCGATTTGCTCACTCCATTGGCGTCGATCCATGCTTCACGTAATTTCTTTCATTCAAAGAGCATCACAAAATCATGTTTTGTTTATTTCGACACAAACTAATTGCCATTATTGCGTACAGCTCGCCAACACTCCTCGTACAAGCAACTGAATTCTTTATAAACTCCTGTTCTAATTAACGATTTTAAAACACAAGACCCCCAACTTAAATAACGTTGCGTCACCAACGGTCCGCACCAAAAGCTTGCCTTGAGGACAGTGGAGCAAAGAAGTGTAGTATTACGCATTTCTAACGAGATACGCATCGTACTGTGCAGCACGGTAATATTCAATTTCACGACGAAGTTCAATTAGTTCTTCGTTAAAGAGCTAATTATACGTGTTAAACGAACCTGGCGCACGACTTTAAAGTTAAAGGAACCTGACACACCTTGATGGCAACTTTATTCCATCGCGCAGTAGAACCACTCGCCGACGTTCACTGTGTGCTGACGTTACCTATCATGTATTTGGCCACAGCAAATTAAGTTTGCGTAAATGTGAAGCTCTAAACTTGCATATTTGTTGGTTTACAAGCCTAAACCAAAAATAAGGTCGGCTGTACTTTTGTTTCTGAATAAAACACGAAATACGCGATACGGGAGCTCCCCCCCCCCCCCCCGCGCAACTGTGCACTGGAGCAATTGGGGAAGTGGGGATTGGGGGGGCCCTGAGACCCGAAGTTAAGAGTAAATGTTGGGTACGTAGATAAATAAAGCATTAATTGCAACTGAAAAGACTGAAAATTGGCAAAAAGCACAAAAAACGGCTGAATTAACCTACATCAACCCTCCCCTTCCTAAGATTAGCAAAATTCTGAATCTCAATTTTTTTCCTCCCCGTCCCCTCCCCACCCCCCTCCAAAAAAAAATTCTGTGTACGCCACTGACTTGCCGGCCGTGTACGTTGTCTTGGCTTGGTCCACAATGAACATTTCAATGAAATGTGTCCTTGTCCACAATGAACATATTCAATGAAATTTGTCCTTACCCACAATGAACATTTTAATGAAATGTGTCATTATCCACAATGAACATATTCAATGAAATTTGTCCTTATCCACAATGAACATATTCAATGAAATTTGTCCTTATCCACAATGAACATATTCAATGAAATGTGTCCTTATCCACACTGAACATATTCAATGAAATGTGTCCTTATCCACAATGAGCATTTCAATGAAATGTGTCCTTACCCACAATGAACATTTCAATGAAATGTGTCCCTATCCACAATGAACATATTCAATGAAATGTGTCATTATCCACAATGAACATATTCAATAAAATTTGTCCTTATCCACAATGAACACTCAATGAAATATGTCCTTACCCACAACGAATATTTCAAAACCACTTTAATTTTCCAGCTTTTTTTTTTGTACATATGACAGTGCAGTTCGACAATACGGGACATATGTATCAGATTTCAAAGCTAGTGAAACCACTCATGCAAGAAAAAATCTGCAAGTAAGGAAAAATATTTGAATTTTTCACAATCGTGCGCGCAATCATGAATCCAATTCTCAAAACCACAAATAATCATCATGACTAAATCACCCTTTTCTAAAGTCCTCTCTCAAACGAAAAAAAAAATAGACCTCTCTCCCTGACTCTTTTATCTGATTGACTCGCCTCCCAACTCTAGAGTGTTCTTTCCAAGATGGCGATATTTAACAGCACCTAGCAACTGTAAGTATCCTGAAATTGCTAGTTTTTAATGTTATTTGCAACAGGTATAGTTTTAACACTTAACAGGTCGATTATAAAAGCCGTTTTAAAATAATTATTGTGGACGACGCTCGATTTCGCCTTACCGAACTTTCACTGCAGAGAAAACAATGTGCAATGCTACCATTAGTTTTGTCATTTGTGTTTTCGTGAGCTGCCCCCAAAACGACAGCGACGGACCGCTTCCCTGCAGAACGGAGAGGCACAACACTTGCAGCCAACAACGAAAGCGAAAGCGAGAGTGATTCTTCATTCTGTAAATACCTTTTTTCCTTTGACAATTCGGGGATTTTCACGCCTGTTCTAGTTTCTTCCACTTCCGAGGTAACAGAGATAAGTCCCATGCAGGCAATAAGCGCCGCCAAGCTCCGCATTCGTTGTTGGAGAAGGGGGGTGGGTTATGGACGGAAGCCGATGACAAATGAAACTTCAACCAGCGGACTAAATTTCATAAATTAAGCTAACTGTAATTCCAGTGATGTGGAAACAAATTTCAAATTTTACACACTTGAGGTGTAATTAAACCTGGCTTATTGGATTGAGATTATTTACGCTTGGCGGTCCTACGCGCAGGCGCAGTCTGTGCTAGACAAGAGTGAGAGATAGAGGAGGGAGAGAGATTCGCGCCAACGCCGCTCGTGCACCAACCGGCTTGACCCGATCCCCAGGAACGCTCGACTAGAGCGCGGAGACAGCTATGGAGGCCCACGTACCTAACGGGAGAGGAAGGCAACAAAAAAAAAAAGATTTTGTCATTTTTATCCGAACCAAGTTGTGCTGTCGAGGAGAAACTTGGTTCCGTATTTTATTTTTGCTTCTAGAAGCTGGCGTGTGTTGAGGAAGCAAGCGCAAGATTTTTAGATATTGATCTTATGTTTTTGCTTAACTTTACGATATTTCGCTATTTTTTCCAAGTTTTACGTAGCCGCAGCGCCAGAAGGATGTGAATGAAAGGGCACGTCAACACAGTGGTTATTTGAGTGAACTGAGTTTATGGGGGTTGGGGGAGGGTGGATTGAGGTTTAATGGCGCGTCAACAGCTAGGTCGTTAGCGCCAACCTCAGTCACAGTGCAGTGGTCCGGGTTTACTGAGGTCTGGCAAACAGTACAACGTCGTAAATTGAATTTCCTTACGCTACAAAAAGAATTATTTAAAGAACAATCACCATGTACAGAGCCAGAACTTGTAGTTGCGAGGTTTTCCGTGTCAAATTATTGGGCAATTTACGAGGTTTTAACATGTGAGTCTTCTCGCTGGTTTGCTAATACAAGGTTTAGCAGTTAAACGGAGGACACTCACTGTTACTCCATAAAACAAACATCACAAAAAATGCAGTTACGTTGTTTTTTAGTTTAAGCGACAATGTGAACTTATGCAACAATTGCACACAACGTACACCAAAGACGTTAAAAACGAAGGCAATATATCAAACACAAGAGGAACCATCGTTAAAAAAAGATGTTTGCGCCCATATCTTGACAAAAGAAGGAGAGGGCGACAGTTTTGCTAGATAATTCCATTCGGAAATTTCTAGGATATTTTACGTGCCACAATCGACACGAGCATGTGGCATCACGGAGCCCGTGGCCCACGATATTTCGGTATAACTACAGCATTTGTTTCTACCAACATTGGTGTAGTCAGATTGACTTAATAACACCGTGTATCGTCTGAACGATAATATCACAAGTATCGCTTCCGAAAAATCTGAACGAAAATGAACTCGACAACTACGACAAAATTTCCATTTGGAACCATAAAAACTAAAAATGTTCCCCTTACGAATCTAACTGAACGGAGCATTGTTCATGTTTAAACCAGGCGCAACGGCTGTTTGCTGTGACGTCACCATGAGTTAGTCAATGACGAACGAGAACAACGGCTGTTTGGCCGTCTGATTGGACTAGCCCGTGATGTGCACGTCACAGCAAACAGCCATGGCGTGTGATATAGGCCTTTACGAGGTCAACAGCGCTGTAGATTTCTCCTGAGCACACTGGCCGTATTTTCTGTTGAATATTGTTAACTCATATTTACTATATGATGCATTGCGCGCGTACAATAATCATGACGTTTCCTCTCTGTGTGTACATCTACTAATTTTCTATCAATTGCCATGAGATTGAAAATCTAATAGACTAATGCGGTAAAAATTAAAATGAATTATTCCAATAGATCGCCGAAGCAAAATTATAAGACACTAGCCTAGAAAATTATAAATTGTGATTTTCAAATACGAGAATCATTCCGGTTTGTGACGACACAATCGTTGACTTGATTCTGTCTCGTGTACTATTCCCAAACCTAACCGAGATAGCAGCTATGCGAGGAACGCAGCTACCACCCCAGCCGACCTTGGCGAGGTAATTGCTCGGATTACGATCTGCGCGTAGCTGTAATTTGGCACGCGGAATATTATAAGGCAGGCCGGGTATCCCTTTAATTAGATACATTGAGGAGGTCAGCAGCGTTGTAGATTACTCCTAAGCACAGACCCAACCCCAGACAGAAATACTGAATGACCAAATGAATAAAAATCCTCTTTTCTGAATTTATGTGTGTCGCTAATAAAGATTTGTCTACAAGGCACACTCTAGTAGTCGCCTTGGAAACTGTATGGTTGTTACACGATAGCGAACTTACCGTTTTCATAAAGAGGTGTACAAAGGTGATTGTCCAGTGATGCGTAATAAATATCTTGAAGGAAGGTTCGTATATGGTAGCGGTAGAAGACGTTTGAAACTTAGCCGCCGGTATTATGGCTAAAGATTATCAAAAACAAAGTGAACTCAAACTGAATTGAAGCGTACACAAACTTTTAACGAGTTTACATTTCACAACTTAATTTCGAGATTTGCTTAATAAGTTAACAGCATCATTTCTAAACCTTACACGTGTTACACGACTCCCATTTAAACTTTAAAATAGCCACAATCCTAAATTCGTAAGGCGCTTTGGTCAACACCCAGCACAATCGCGCCGACTCTTGAACACATCAAATGCTCCATATTTAATCTCAAAGGGGGGGAAAACTTGTAAAATGCATAAAGAATTAAGTTTCCAGTTTGCAAGATTGTCTTAACGTGCTTCTTCGCACTGAACTGGCGAGAGATTAATGAAGTTTACTTTAGCTAAAGGCAGCAATTCTAGTTCCTAATCATCCACCACACTAATTAATTGCTCATCAATCTCAACTAGGAAAAAAACGCCCGTCTCTTGAGGAGTTATCAGCTACACGTGGTTTACGTTCGTATACAGTTACTGTAAACAAATCGTTGGCTGAACACGGAATTTCTGTGTCAGTACTTAATTAAAACATTAATTGGAAAACTGGGAAAGGCTTAATCTTGAGGCGCATGCGTGGGTAAAATGTTACAAGATGGGGGGGGGGGCTCCCAACTTTTGAGAGTTGTAAAGTAGCATCTTGATTGATAGTATTGAAGGCAGTTGATAGAAGACATTTTGGGGCAAAAAGCCCTGAAACCTATTTTGAATTTCGGCTTTGATATCTGTTGCTTTGATATCTGTGGCTAAACTTAAAAAGGTAAAGTTTTTTTTTTCCCCAAGTGTCACATTTTTCATCGTATTTCCAGCTGCTTATTTGCGTTAAGCTAAACAAATTCAAGTGTATGTTAGCAAAAAAAAATAGGCACTATACCACCAACAACTACACCCTGTAAACTAATTTTAGTGCCGCAGAAATATCAAGCACCTAGCTTGCCAATTCATTCATTAAATAATCATAACATAATTTTTCCTTAGTTCCAAAATTAAATTTGTGGGCGGTTCGAATTGGTTAAAATGGATGCCTCTGGGTTCTTGGTCAAAATAACAACAAAAACTAAATGCAAAGCTAAAAACCCGGGAAGTAACAAGTAACTAATAACCAGGCAGTCGCCATATTGCTTTTTTTAATTTAAATAATATGTAACTTTAAATAAATCTTGAAATCGTTTAAACTTACATATTAATTGTGTAAGTTTAGTAAACAATGTGGCGACTGGCTAGTTGTCAGCTACTTGATTTGATCCTGGATCTTTGGTTTTGCTTCTTAGTTTGTGTTGTGACAAAGCCCATCACTTGGGTCGAAAATTAAATTCAAGTGTTTTTTTTTATACTTTCCCTTGTGGGTCATTGCCGCTCATAAGGAATCTATTTTAACCAATAATTTTTTCTTCCTTACTAGAATTCCGTTATAAAATGGTTCCGGCGTTGTAAAAATCTTGAATAAGTTGGATTTGACGTTAAAACTGATCTATTTCTTCAGAAGGGCTAATTGCTACGTAGACTTAAAGGACATTGCCTGCCAAACGAAATCCGTATCAATATTTCTCGATACTCCAATCCTTTCTGAAATGTGAGGCGAATGGGAGATTTCGTTGAACACCGCGAAGTATATATTTACAGTATCCCACGCGTCTTTAAGTTGGCACACTGAGACATTCGAACATTGACAGTGAAGTGCTGTACACGACAGCAGCTTCTGTTCGGGCCGATACCGCGTGTCCCCTCTGTTTCCATGGCAACAGGGCAACGCTCGCCTCGCTGGGTGACGCCAAGCACAAGTCGACGTGTAGCGAGGGTTATTTTTTTTATTATTATTATCATTTAAGTCCGTGAGGTGACACTAAACCCCGCAGCGCTTTGATGGCTCATCCGTCCGGCTTCAAACTTGTTCCGAAATTAAGTTGGGTGAGATGATCACCCGTCTAGCGTGCACAGACCTTCGAGAGGGTGGGGGCAACTTATAGCAAAAGGGCACAGTCAGTTTTAGTACACATTTTTTCTGGTGGCCTTTTTTTCTAACTCTTCATTTTACCCTTTTCTACCCTTTTTTCTTAGCCTTTTTTTGACCTCATTTTGTTCTTTTAGGCGTTTTGGGGCCTTTAGGCTCTTTCTCGTGCACCGCCACACCAGTACATGTTGGAACAAAAACGGCATTTTTTTTTTTTAAAAGAACATTTCGTGAAAGGGCAAGGTAATGCCGCCCCCCCCCCCTCCCCTTCCATCCACGCCACTGCTCAAACTATTGTCTCGGGCATTAATATTTTCCCGCACACCTTTACCTGTCGTTGATTCTGTGAGATAATGATGACACCTCACACGTAAACGGTATTCATATAGTAGGTAGTGGAATCTGTAACCTGTTATAATTTCGAGTTGACCAAATAGCATTGTGAGTGTTAGGAAAACAAGGCAAAATCGAGTTAATTGGCCAACCAGCAGTTTGGACATCATGAAACTCGGTGTGGTAACGCGTCTCGTTTTTTCACTCATTTTAAGTCTGTCCTTGTGCACCCTGTGAGAAGCGCTATTAGCTTAAAACAGTCGCTTGGGCAACACCGACATTGCAACAGATCACCGCATGTAAGCCTGAAGAAAAAGAGACGACAACGCCCAGGTTATTTGTGACTTATATGAGACATTCGGGATCTACGTAACACGCTGCTCAACTGCAATGGTTCAGATCTATCGATTACTGAAATAAACAACAGGAAACTAGCATTTCTACAGATCCATGTTGAGAGGAAGGATCCTTGCAGATTTCCTTAAATTATGTCAAACTTCGCTAAATCATGATGATGAGAAAAGTTAATTGCAGAGCTGGTTTAAGTGAACAAAACACCCGAGCTGGTTTTTAATCATTTATATTCGAATCCATAAGAAGAAAAAAATTTACTTTCTCTTCAGAAATCCTTAGTAATTTTCACTCTGTTTGAACAATTGTGATTTATACGGGTTCGGTGTCTTCTGGACCGCACATTCTCCGCCGTAACTCCCCGACTTTTCTTTTTAATTGTGAAGTATCGTTCTTTTTTGTTTGTTTTATTGCGACACCGTACCAGGTATTGTGGATTTGATTGCGTGGTGAGGGTGGTTTCACCCTCATCACTGATAAAGACATTCCTTGAGTTTTCAGAGTCAGTTGCTTGTGCGCTGCAGATTACTGGCTGTGCTGGGTTGGTAACACCCCCTCAAACACCCCCTCGCCTCAACCCCCCCTCCCATCTTCATCTTAAACCTTTCCTTTCCTTCGTTACCATTGCGATTTGCCCGTCGCACTCAACCCAAGATTATTCATCAGCCCAAGTCCTTGCAATTAGGTTGGGCCATTGTTTCAAATTTTTCACTACTGCTCGTGTTCTAATCAAGCACTTTGAAGCCTAATTTATAGGGGAGCATTTTCAAGGAATGAGGAGGAGGGAGGACGGGGAGGATCCATTTAGAAGTCGGGCAAACAATAGAAAGAAACGAGGGATGTGAGAGAGGAAGGGGGGAGGGATGGGGAGGAGGCAAAGGCAAAGACATGGTCGGCCAAAAATTAACTCGGTTGGACGGGGAAATGATCCAAAAGTCATTTCGGAAGGGAAACTATTTAGCAGTTGTGTTTCGCAGGCTGTTTCTTTCCGTCTATCCATCCAGGAGAAAACCCCATTTTTCTAAACGGTTCCCTCTCATTCTTGGTGGCGCGTTTTGGGTCGGTGCTTAAAGTTCCCGTTGCCTGATGAAACGACGGTAGTCATATTTGTCACTCAACTCATTGGGCCAGCTTCTGGCTGGCTTGTGCGCACACTGGTTGGTTAATTCTAATGTAATTTGCCAGGGGGGAATGAGAAAAAGAATGAAAGAAAGGGAAAAAGAAAAGAGAAAAAGGAAAAAAATTAGAAGAAAGAAAAAAGTCGAGAAGAAGTGCTATTATGGAAAATTCCTCCAGGAAATGTTTGTCCTTAATTAGTTGAATGTTTCGGTGTGGCTGCGTGCGGTATACGTACAAGTTGGAAGCTATATATGTGCGCATGCGTTGGCAGCGTCGTCGTTGCTGACTCGTTCGTCGACTGCCGTTGCAAAGACGCAGAAGTTAATGTTACCGACCAAACTCCTACTCTTTCTCTTTCTCCCAGTGCCGAAGTCTTAATTAAAACTTTCATCCATTTCCCCAGTAATGGTGCAAAGGAGGTGTGTGTGTGTGTGTGTCGAGGGGGTTGGGGAGTGAAATGGTGGGGGATTGGGGTGAGAGGTTGTGGAGGCATGTCATTGTTGTGACGTCAGCTCCCGCTCTCCCTCCTTCCCCCGGCTCGGAGGCAGGTATTTTTCAATAGTTATAACAGTAAATTTCAATCATAGGCAGCCAAAGCACTTCCACAGACTGTTAAGACGCCTTGCCTTGTGCTTTTGACTGGGGAAATTCGCGCAATAAAGCGTCTCACAATTTGGTATAGCTTTCGCAGAGGAGGAAGGTAGGCGTCGCCGATCTTGCTTTTACAACGAAAACGAGCGCTCCACATAGCAGAACAAATTTATGAAAATGACTCCATTATACTTAAAAATGATTTAATATCTTCCATTGCTAATCGTGCCAGCTATAGCTCTCTCTCTCTCTCTCGCTTTCGTTATTAAATTTAAAGTACAATTAGTTTCTCGACTGGTGAGAAATCTTTTGTGAAGCTGAATATTCCTCAGCGCCGGTCGTCGTCGTAACCTAAATGGCCATCGTTGAGAGCCGCCGAGTTAGTTGGAGTTGACGCTGCTTGCAAAGTTCGAACGGGAGGCAAAAGTAATTTAAAATTTTTCTAATTTTTCCCAAGGAATATATTGAGTGAAAAGTCGAGGCGCGAAATGATGGACGAAAAGGGGAAATTGAAAAGCAAAAGTTTCGCCCTCGAGTTAGTTTGTCAAGTTTTGGTTGACTTGAATGACTGGCCGAAACTTCAAGCCGCTGCGTACATGTAAGGGTGTGCCACTGCAGAAATAAAAAATAAAATAAAAAATGTTAGCCTTGCCCTATTTGTTGTTTGTATTTAGCGCCCCCCCCCCCCCCCGGAAATAGATTAGAGGCTTTAACTGACAAATAAATAAAAAAGGTGTTAAGTAGACTGCTGGTAAAATTTCTCTCCTCAATTTTTTATCACATCAGGTACAATTATCATTTATTTATTTATTACATCGTCACATCGACGGACCATAAGTTTGATACTAGCATATATGGACACCTTGCTCTCTGCAGCCATCCTTGCTGCAGTACCTCGCTTTCGTTGGAACCCGTGGTTACATTCTGAGCCAGATAAAAAGAACAGATATATATAGGATGTCCTTCCATGTGGGATGGGTGATACGACACCAAATCGTGGTGAATGAATGAAAAAAAAAAAGAACAGCTTTTGTACTTTTTTACCTCTTGTGTATGAGGGACCATTTCCTACGTCCAAAAAGGCACATCCAAGTTTTTTAGGGTTTTCGGAATGCTCAAGAGGCTCAGACGAACACCCAGCCGAGTAGGTCGAGGCTTGGCCCAGCCGTGGAAAGGAATCTTTCGATACACCAACCGACTTAAGTACACACGGTACATCGTGGTACATACATTTTTGGAACGATCGAACACACTTCGGTGGCATACCGTCACGTAAGGAAACACGTTTCATTATAAAGTATAAATTATTTGGGTTTAGTTAATTGTATTGACTGGAACATTAGTTTCATTGAAAGAGGGTAAACGTACCGCGGTGTTTTAGTTTGGTACATTCTTCTTTTTTTGTTGGAGAGAGAGAGGGGGAGCGGGTATTTAGACACGTGGGTTGTTTTCGATTTTGCATCTGACGTTCCTAAAACTGCGCATGGCACTTTGAAAACTGTCGCAGTGCTTTCTTTCATGGTAGACAAAAGGTTAAAGGCATCAACATTGATACTGCAATGTTTCTACAAATGATTAGCAAAAAAAGAAAAAAACACGTACTATTGTGTGCGCAGCGTATCTTGGGTCCTGCACGTATTTTGTGATCGGCTACGTCTTCCTGGAGAGGGCGGCTTTAATCGATGGCCGCCATTGTTTTTGTAACTACTTTGGATATCAAGAAGGCACTCTGCGACCAAAAACGTACAATCGATTATTTGTGTTCATTCTGGGGCGAACTCAAGATGGGCGGCGGATACTATAAATATGTGGCATGCAACTATAAAAAGAAAGTCCAAGGTATAGGAAAAATAAGTTTGATATCACAGTTTCCCATGAAAAAAAGATTGTGTGGAAGCCTACTACGTTCAGGAAGACGAGTCTGAGAAGCGTACTGTGTCCAGGAAAAATAAGTCTGGAAGCTTACGAAATAACGAAAGACAAAATTGGAAAACGTATTGTGTCAAGGAAGGACAGCTTTCGAATCTTATTCATTAAAGAAAGACAAAATTGAGTAGCTTACAGACATTCCAAGAACGTTGAACGCAATACTTAGCAACCAACTGCTAGAGTTTTGCAGTGTATTATAAGCAAGCAGCAAATGCTCGACTATAGACAAAGCCAGAGGAAGTGCTTTGAAAGAGCCATTTTGGCAATTCAAATTGCTACAGAAAACAGTTTTAGCCTTTTGTAATCAACACAAGCCTGTGGGAAAACAGCTCTAGCATTTGAAAGCGTAACGATTTCAATTCAGCCCGCCACGAAGCTTGTTTTGTTTGATCTTTCTTTAACCAGTCTTATTTTATTCTAAGGTATTGCATTTATTTAAAAAAAATTGTCAATGTGAATGGATGTCATTGTGCTGCAATGGAAGGGTAGGTATATTCGGGAAATAATAACTGACTGAATGTAAGAAGAAAACGAAAGACATTGAAAGGCGGCCTAACACGTAAATAGGTTCGTGAATCGGAAAGATAAATCCACTCATAAATCACTCCGCACAAATAGCGGCGAATAACGATAAAGTAAAAGCTGTTGAAATATTTGCTGAGGCAATATGAATGTGTCTATCTCCACTGACATTCATTAAGAACCCATTCATCTTAATCACAACAAGTAAGAGCCCGTATTAAAATACATTTAAATATAGACACTACTTGTGAAAAACAGGTGACTACATTGATTGAAAAACCATCTGGCAGCAGCCGTATATATTAATTGGAAGTTTGATCTAGCCTTTTGAATGGAAGTTTTACTTTTTGTTTTGTGTTGACTTAGGTGTTGATTGCTACCCGTATGCGAAGCTTTACGAATGGATTTAAATTATTCGCGTTGCTCAACTCGGAGATTGTTGATACAAACGTACAATAGGATGAAATTTGAATAGGGTTATACCTAATGAAGTGCTAGTCACGGAAATTATTGTTCGTAATAGTGTTTGCCTGTTTGAGAACCCCCCCCCCTTCTCCACTGCGTAGTACCTACACAAAGGATTCAGTATTGATTTAACCGTAGGAGGAAGCGGAGGGCTGATTGTAAAGAACAACGAGCCTTTGATTTTTTAACTACTCAGGGAGTGGACGATTGATAACAAAAATACTTACGTTTTTGACTCGATAATTTGGATAACATTACGTTAGCATTTAACACACAAACTGCGAAGTATGCTGGACGTTGCCATTAAAGGCGCCAGTTCACCACTTCGATAGCTTCCCCATACTCTATACACAGTTTTCCACGTTACAGATCCGCCGTCATCCAATAGGCTGATGTGGGTCACGTGATCTCGTTTTGGTTGCTACGTCTAGGCGTTGAAAAGGTGAAAAGGCGCCTTTAACCTGCAAAGGTTTGCAGCAGTCAACAGACTGAAAAATTTACGCGTTCATGTACATAAGAAGAGTGTCCCCAAATTTTACTGCGTCAGTGAGACTGTAGTTTTTTGACGCGCACCCAGCGTTAGCCATGGCGCCAGAAGGAGAGAAGGTCAATTTTGCTAGGTAAATCCTATCGGAAATCCTAGGTTCTTTTACATGCCACAATCGACATGAGCACGAGACATCACAGGGCCCTTCTCTGCCCGAAAATGGCCGGAATCGAACCCGGGACCTCTGGCACAGGAGACGGTCATGCTAACCATCAGGCCTCTCACCTTGCCCCAGCGTTCAGTGAGACTGATAAAAACGTTCATTGTAATGTTGATTTATAAATGGACATAAACGTGATTCATTGTCGCAGAATTTACTTAAAAAATATAAATTTCTATTCATTTTAATGTAAAGTC
>JAHWFP010125733.1:0-11237 GCA_023313725.1 Lithobius niger | reverse complement strand
CTTGAAGATTGCTACAACGAGTAGCAATGTTATAGTTTTCATTTAACTTTCGAACAATTAGTCGGTTCGATTAACTTGGTTATTGGGATTAACTTTGGCGGACGTTTCCTGGTTGAATGATATCACTACCTTCAAAGGCTGACCCTTTTTGGAAACTTGGCGGCTTCTCTTATACTAGTTTTGGTTTCGGCTGATGGAGTTTCCTGCATGATTCGTTGATGCTTGGATACACCGACCTGCGAGACAAGGCAAATAAATGATTTGTGACGTGACGTGTTTATTTCAATTACTGCTCGTTGCTCCCTAAGAGAGGATACCCAGACATGACCAGTCATGAACAGTGGTGACTGTCTTGTCACTATGACCTATATGCTGTTACCATTCCGATAGCGTTGCCCATATTCTAAACACAGCATCCACGTTCCAGATTCTCCGTTATCTAATAGGCTGATGTGGGTCACGTGATCTCGTTTTAGTTATGAAAATCACAGCTGTGCTGCGAATAGTGTTGTCCTTTTATTTTTTTATTTTCCGCTGTTTTCTTTATATTGCTCGAAGATTCTACGGTGCTGCAATTAGAAGGTGAAAAGGTGCCTTTGATGGGTCTTTCAGCTCAGCGACAACAGGTGTAGGTTCGTCATGTATGGTTATAAAACTTCATGTAAAGAACGTAGAAGAGAAACCAGCGGTGCAACCGAACCGGAACTTGATTAGTGCTCATGTCAACGTCATCGAAACACGATGTCCGTATGTTTTAACGATAGAAACATGGTTTGATTACAAGCGTGTGGCCAAAGAGGAAATGACGTCGTCAAAGAAAACGGAACGGAAATCGGTCCAAATCTTGAAAAGATAAATAAACGTGAGCGTTGTTGAAACCCCTGCGTACTTTATTGCGCACCATATTTCCAACCTGAAGGTTGATTTGTGTTCAGTGAATTTCGAAGGGATTGCAACGACCGTTTAAGTTTACGTTATCTCTTCAAGATTTGGACCGATGTCTGGTCTGTTTCCGTTGTCGACGTTAATTCCTTCTTTTTGTCCACATGTTTGTAAGTCAAACCACGTTTCTATCATTAATACCAAGAATTGATAGGGTTGGGGAGGAGAATTTGTGACTTAGCCCCATACTTAAAACGTCTTGGATACATTCATATTAGTTCAGTCTTAGTTTATAGAGGGCGCCATGTGTTTTATGTGGGAATTTCTACCCAGTTTTTAGCTTAAAATTAAACTAAACTAAACTAGCTTGTATTTAATTATTATTTAGCCTAGCTTTGTTGTAATTTTGTTTACCTTAGATTTGGGTAAAAAAAATTAGCAAAAATTACCAGGTGGAACACGTGGCGCCCTCTGAAAACTCGGACTGAACTAATGGGGACGAATCTAACATGGTTAAACAGTGACTTTTTAGGGTTACAAATTCTCCTCCCAAACCCTATAAATTCTTGTTAATACATACGGATTATGTGTCGGTGACCTTGAAATTCGCAATCAAGGTCACTTTCAGTTGCCCAACTGGCTTAAGTTGCCCCCACATCCCTAACAATCAAGGATCGTTACACCGGTCGTTATGTAAGCCACAGCATGAAATTGCATGTTAAACGTCAAATTTCTAAACTCTGTAGTTTCCATCAGAATTGACATAGATAGATCAACGAAATGCGTATTTGTGATCACATCGTAACTATTTCACTGCATTAAAAAATTTAATGACAACAATCAAACCGTTTGTTCACTGTTTGTTGTGCTCAGTTTTTTAATGTTTTTTTTTTAATGTTATGAACAAGGTCCAAAAGCATTTGTGGCTGAAAATTGAAATTGTTTGTTGTTTCCAAAAACTTGTGACTTTCTTGTCAATTAGGTGGGTTTTTTTTTTCAAATTGCAAAATTCAAATTTTTCAAATTTTAAATAATTTTGTAAACCTTTATGGCTTAAGACGTGCAAAATGACATAAAAATGAAAACACTGTCACATGTTTTGTTATATGTGTAAATATCTAATACTGTTTTCATTTTTATGTGTTTTGTAACAGTGTTTTCATTTTTAATAAGTGTGTGTCAGTTTTCAAAGTATAGTTCAATAAAGGGACCATTGCTAATCATCACTTAATATCCTTTACGCGCCAAGCCAAGCTATGCTAAGCTAGCCTTTTTAACCGTACTCCTAAAGGATGACAGAGAGCTAAAACCACCACGACTGGAAGAGAGTTCCACTCTCCTACAGCCCTTTTCGAGAAAAACAATTTCCCACATTTCCTACGAAAACCGGCCGTAGCTAGTTTAAGCGTATGATGCCTTGTAGTGCCATTGCCCCAGGTGAGGAATCTGGTTGCCGAAATCTGTCCTAGGGGTCTCCAAACTTTTCAAAGTGAATGCCATGTATGTAGCACAGTTACTTATCAGTGGCGAGCCGGATTATTCTGGGAATAATCCGGCCCGCCACTGGTAAGTAACTGTGCTACATGGCATTGTAGCTCTCCACTGGTAAGTAACTGTGCTACAGTGCCCCGTTTTGCATACACCACCCCAATGATTTGTCTTTTGCATGTATTCCCCTTTCATATAAAAGTCCCTGTTGGCATACGTGGGCACTTTATCTGGTCTGGAATGGAATTCGTCACAACTAAACATGGAGGAAAGAAAGTATACATATAGTGGAAAATTCAGACATACAGACACAGGATAAATAAGCACCAAGTTTTTTATTTTATTTTTATTTTTAATTTTAATTGGAATTGGAATGGATTGCCCTCAATGTGATCCGGGAGAGAGTTCCAAGGACTAACAATCCTTTCAGTGAAGAAGAATTGCTGGCAGTTAAGTCTCGAAACAAGACTCTGCAATTTAAAGCTGTGCCCTCAGTTATTGTTGAAATTACGAGTAAAAAAACTGGAAGGGTTATTAGAGAAGGAACCCGAAAGAAGCTGATAAGTAAGAATGATGTCACCCCTATCAAACCTCTCACGAAGTGAAGGAATATTGAGCTGTTTAAGTCATTCATTGTACGGAAGGTGACGAATAGAGGAACACCACTTCGTAAGTTTACGTTTGGCAATTTTCAAGTTTGTCGAATCTACTTCAAATCTACTTCAAATGTACAATCTACTTCAAAATCTACTTCAAATGTACATTCTTCCCATTTTTCTCGATCCTCCACATCAGGTACGGCCCCAAACTTCTGTGTACTTACCGTTAGTCTTTCACTTGCTAAAAATTCGTTTTAAAATGTGGCGTCTACGAGATATTCTGTTAAATATATAGGGAACTAATTTAATAGCATCCTGCGATTATACGATCCTTTGCGCGCTTACAATAACCACGACGTTTCATATGTGCGTGTGTGTGTACTCATTTTTAATCGTTTGCTAATAATTATCATGAGATCAAAAAATCTAAACGACTAATGCGGTAAAAATTAAAATTATTCATGATGCCAATAGATCGCCGAAGAAAAATGATAAGATACTAGCCTACAAAATTAATAAAGTGTGATGTTAAAATACAAAAATCTTTCCCGGTTCGCGACGACACAATTTTTGTGTTCATGCTGGTTCGTCTACTAGACCCAAGGCCTGTGATAGTAGCTGAACGTAGCTACTATCTCAGTTGACCTTGTATTAATTCGCCGAGTCTCGCGAAACGGCCCTGCTATTGTAACATGTGTGGCTGGCGATCTGCGCGTGGCTGTTATAAGGCAGGCGGAATGAATCTTTAAGAATGTGCAACTTCAGCTATTCAACATCTAAATAAATGGGAGAACATGTACCAGTTAAAGGTTCGTTGCTTGTTCTTCATGTTACTTGGAATTCTTCATGTACACCTGACAATACTGATTATTTCAGTAGTTGTAACATTTATGAACAGACGTATATCTACAGACGCTATAGTAGTAAGGTTGTTTACGTCAAGGTAGTCATGTTCGGTGGAATACAAACCTATATATTAACCGCAAGTGGCAGTTTTGACTAATAGGCCTCGGATTCTCGCATTACCGCGAAATGCATGCTGGTCGGTCGATTTGGCGGCCAGCGTAAAAGGCAGATGTCTGTTATTATCACCTCACCACATTAGAGTAAGGCTTAGGTGGTAGGGAGATCCATCATCTAATGGCTTCTATAATGATCGATGTAGTTCGTCTTGTTGACAAGAGAGGTCGGGCCTTGTGTTAAAGTTGAGTATGTTTACGGTACTCTAACGGACAAAACCACTGCAGGCAGACGAAATGAAAGGCAGTGCTGAACGACCGGGAGTGTAACTACCGCCGAACAAGTCTTAAAGAGAAGACCGAACCGAAACCAAAACGGGTATTAAGAGACGGCCGCCAAGTTTCCAAAAAACGGTCGGCCCTTGAAGGTAGTGATATCGTTCAACCAGGGAAATGCCAACTAGGTTAATCCTTTAGCCAAGTTAATATCACCGACTTGTTGTGTTAAAGAGGTATATCTTTGTGCATTCCTTTGCTTGCTGTGAGCAAACGATAGAGAGAATTAGATATCGCTATGGCTGTTTGCCGTGACGTCACCATGAGTTAGCCAATGACGAACGAGAACAACGGCTGTTTGGCCGTCTGATTGGACTAGCCCAGTCACGTTATATGCACGTTACGGCAAACAGCCATGGCGCGTGGTATAGATGCTGCAAACTTTCGTTCGTTGCCAACCCGCCTTTAACGTTAAGTTGTTGTCTATTCTGAATGTCAAACAAAACCATTCGATGGAAATACACCTAAAAATCGGGTTTTAAACTCAATGATAACAAATTGGCCCAAGTTTTTAACAAAATTGCGGACAATGGTAATCAGCTCCGGTGGCGTAACCCTATGGCAAGGGTTTCCGAACAGTTTAAGACCAAACTCAAACCATATCGCGCAACTACTAGGAATTCTTCGATGGCCTTTCAGGAGCACCCACAAACAGCAGCGAGCTAAAACAAAAGGCGATACATCACGGAAGTAACAGAAGACCAGAGGCCGAGATGGGTGGGGGTAGGGGCTGAAAGTCGGGGGGGGGGGTGTAGTAAGTAGCACGTGGTGAAAACAACAGCTGCTGGAAAAGTAATAAGAAATCATGAGGGAGCCCGAAAACGAGAAACAAAACTGCCCTGGAAAAATAAAAAAACGCAACAAGAAATGTGGAAGCTGTAGAACGTGGACATGAAAAAAAAAAAAAAAAAAACACCAACAAAACCTAGGTGCTTTGTGGATGGTAGCTGCCGGTCGGTCTTATGTGCGCCTTGCCGCTAGCCACGTTTAATGACACCACCGGGCACCGAACAAGGCTCTCCAAGCTCACAGTTTATGTCCTGGAAGTAATTCTTCATTTAATCCCGTCGTCTCCCCGAAATATTTCTCCCCGCCCCCTCCCTCTCCCCCCAAAACACTCACCACCCCTCTACCGAGGACTTCCAACGGGCTCTCTTTTGTACTGTGTTCCTTCTTCAAGTTAGCACCGCACCAGAGGCTGGAGGAGGCCATTTAAGCGTAGGGAGTGTGACCTTGGGTAATAGCTGAGAAAACTTGCCGTAATATTTCATGGCGTGACAGGTGAGATAGGACAGAGCTAAGCAGACTGGAGTTGAGGGGATGTTGAGATGATGGTATCTGGCCGGCAGATCTGGATGCCAGGCTCACCTTTTTGCTCATAGCCGACTCAGCCAGCCAAGTTGCCGAGCTACCTTTCAGATGTACGGTTTACTGCTAATTTAAAGAGAAAAATTGTTGTTGTTAGTATTTACACGTCTCTTTAGCTTCTAATACGTCCATTGGACGCTGGAAAAGCGGCAAATATCGATGTGGTACGTCCAAATAACATTTTAACATTTGGAAATATAATTAATCAGCGACCATTAATTGTACCAAAGTGATGATTTTCTTTCGGCTGTTAAAGAGACGATTTACAATTATATTTTCATAAGGAACTCGCAATCAATACTTTCCACTAAAGGAAAACCATAAAACAATCAAAAGGGGTGATATCATACCAAAATCCCATAAGGGTAAAGAGACTGATCAAATTTTCACCTTAGAAAGTAGTGATATGAAAGCCAAAATGGCTACCGCCAAGTTTTCCGACCCAACCCTGATCACTCAATCTTAACTGACACTTCGGTGAATGTCAGTTAAGCGTGAGTTATAACGGTTTTCACAACAAACTTGGTGGCAGCCATTTTCGTTCTGATATCACTACTTTCTATAGCGAAAACTTGATGAGGGCCTTTACCCTTATGGGGTTTTTGTATGGTTCCACTTTACGGCAAGAGACTCGGCCAGAGATCACGAAGCATCAATTTACATGCGATTTGACCTCCTGTCGATCAGGTAGAGCGCATTAGCCGCGAATCTTACAAGTAACTGCAAGACACTTTCGGTTTCAGTTTGCACTTTCGGTTTCAGTTAAAATCATCAAAAAATAACATGATAACAAATGAATCCATATCGTACATTCCATGTATTACCAAGAATGTATAGGTTTTGGGGAGGAGAATTTGTGACTGACGTAGACCCCCTGCTGAAACGTCTTAGATTCATTCCTATTAGTTCCCTTTTAAGTTTATAGAGAGCACCATGAATATTATGTAGGAATTTCTACTCAGTTTTTAGCCTAAATTTAAACTAAACTTAATGAAAATAGCTTGTACTTAACTCTTAACTGAGTCGCTTAAAAAAATTTTAAAAAGGTTGTAACATTGGTGCGGTGTCAGCGGTTCACACCCCTTCCGTCCACCATCCATGTTAAGTGTGGATAAGTGTTATTATTATTATCATTATTATTAATATATATATATTTATATATTTATATATATATATATATATATTTAGTTTAGATTTGGAGTAAAAATGATCAAAACTTACCAGATGGAACGCGTGGCGCCCACTGAAAACTCGGGCGCAACTAATAGGAATGAATGTAACACGTTTCAATAGGAACTTTTTATAGTTACAAATTCTTCTCCCACCCCAGTAAATTCTTGGTATTACCTACTAAAGACGCTAAAAGTGGCTAGTCAGTTTGGGTGAGAATGATGTTGATTGGCATGCTAAAAGAGAAATCTAGTACGTAAGCCCAGAAGCCAGATTAATATTGGTGGCAGCGTAGTGCCTCATCTTTTCGTTGCGTCATGGCATCTTGTTTCTTTGTTCATTTACTTTCGTAGCGCGTCGCTGGATGGTGTTGACGACGGTTGCAACGAACCGCTTTCCGACTTTGTTTTTGAATTTTTGAATTTTTTTGAATTTTGAGCATTTGAATTTGAATTTTTGTTGGAAAACATCAGATTTGGAGTCCAGTTGAGAATTACTGCCGGCAGAAATTTGAGTGCGCATTACATTCATCTTGATATTTACTTCCGATGTGACAGATTTTCGCGCATCGAAAACTACTGGTGAGAAAATCTGGCTTAAATTGATGCTGTGGTTATTTCGTAACGCGGATGCAATGGTTGCAATTATGTACACGCTGGTCTAGCGAACTACTGTGCTGGTCAGCATGAAATGAAAACGGCCGGTGAGCTCCCCCCCCCACCCCAACAGTCCTCCCCCATTGTGCGGTCTGCCTGCTTTCTGACGCTGTCTCTGCTGTAGCATATCAGCCCCTTGTAGCAGGCATTGTCTGCAGTACAGCTATCATGTGCCGACTATCGAACTGCCCCTTGCAGCAGGCATTGTCTGCAGTCAAGCTATCGTGTGCCGACTATCAAACTCTCCCTTGCAGCAGGCATTGCCTGCAGTACAGCTATCGTGTGCCGACTATCAAACTGCCCCTTCCAGCAGGCATTGTCTGTAATACAGCTTCCGTGTACCGGTTATCGAGCTGTCCTTTGCAACAGGCATTGCCTGCAGTACGCCTAATTTCAGCAGTTTTCATTGGCTGTCTGAGCCACTCACTATTCCTCAACAGCATGTCCGGATTTAAAAAAAAAAAAATGTTTTCGTACTATCTCTGAGTGTACCGCTATCACTGCGCAAAATCTGGTTTAAATTGATGCAGTGGTTACTGCGTGATGTGATACAACGATCGCATTCGAGTGTACTTGTAAACGAGTATACTTGTAAACGAGTGTATACTTCGGCCTCGCTTCGCTCCAAAATACAATCTCGTTTCCTGGAATTTTAGTTCAAATTATTGCTCGTTTCGTTCCAATAAACTCCAATCCGTTTTATTTTACGTGTGAATTCAATGGGGGATACGAACTCGAATCCTTTTTTTTTTTTTTCCTAAACGGCGAAGCAGTTTCTTTTCTGATGATATAGAACGGCAACAGCTCTTGAGTACATCGCGACCTGAACCAAAAATGCTGGGTGAGCTGTGCAGACAGCCCGACACACCAACCCTATCAGGTCTACACTGCTGTTTTACAGTTGATATCACTTGTATTTAGCCGAGTGAATTTGGCGCTTATCAAGACGTACCATGGATATTCTTGGAGTGTCGTTACACTGTTGGTCTTGCTGCAATTCGACAGAAACAAATTCTGTCGAATTGCAGTAAGGCCAACCGAGTAGCGACACAAGGCCTGTTGCTATATTATATCTCCAGGGAAAAAAAAGCATTCGAGTTCATACCCCTTGGAATTCACAACTGTAAAGGTACACATTTAACAAACTGCTTAGAGCGAAAAACAAACAATAATTTGAACTCCATAAGGCACCAGGAAAAAAACTGCTTCGACGTTTAGAGGAAAAAAGCCATTCGAGCTCATATCCCCCACGGAATTCACAGCTGAAAGACCCATAAAAAACTAATTAGAGTTTACTCAAACGAAATGAACTATAAGAACTCCAATTTCAGAGAACGAGATTGTTTTTATTCCTTGGTAACACCTGTAAGTGAACGCAATTTGTGTTTGTAATTGCATTGTTTGTAGTGTATGTGTGGATGTGTTTAATTTGTGCATTTTGCCATTTTGGGGATTTGTTTTGTCTCTGTTTGAGGGTTTACGTTTTAATCCGAGACCACCGCGACTGTCCGGGACCAATGACCTTACAATGGCAAAGGCCCGGTCAAGTTCCAAACAGGTAACTTGGCGAAGACTCACTGCCAATGGTTGCGCTACACAGAAGCCTACCTACACAGAGTAAACTAACAATTCAGTTCTTGTAAATTCTACCTTCATGTTTTTTTGTTTTAATGTATACTTTCTTTTTTGCAGATTCATGGATCCAAACACGGCTGACTTTATTGGATAACGTAAGTGATACTATTTTCTATTTTGTTACATATTAAATTTTATTATCTTTGGGTTATGGGTTCATGTTTGGTGAATGAACGTCGTGTGTACTAATCACCAACTCGGCAAAATACGGTTTTTCTCTCCTCGTCCACCGTAAGTGTTAACAATTATTGTACCTTGCGTTGCCCCGCACCACGTATTAAAAACAAGCGGCTGCAGCTACTACCCAGTTGCAACCGTTCTTCTGTACACTTTCGGGCCACTTCCGCTTCATACTTTGTTTTTTTTTTATTTCATTTTTTTCCACCATTAGATTCCGCGTCCAAAACGAGTTAAAAGGAATAAAAAAAAAACTAAGTGCGGAGAGGAAGTGAGCCCATTATCTACGGAACGCTACCAGATAGAGACAAACGGTTTTCACCATTAGATTCAGCGTCCATCAATTAGTTAAAATTAATAAAGAAAAACCGGAAGTGGCTCATGAGTTGCCGGAAGTGGCCGACAAGTGAGCCTATCATCAACGGAACGGTAACAGATAGAGACAGACGGTTTTCACACCATTTGATCCACCGTCCAAAAATTATTATAAATGAATGCGGAAGTGTACAGAAGACGGGTTGCGACTAGGGAGTCGCTGCAGCCACTTGTTGTGAATACGTCTTGGCGTTGATGAATTTTACCCGTCACGCAGTGAAATTCGTTTGTGTTTTTTGTTTGTTGTTGTTGTAATTTTAAAGCGTTCAACGCTTATTGTCTCTTGGCAATTTAAGCCTATTCTTTAAACGCGCCAAGCTGCGGAAAGAAGAAGACAAAAAAAAAAGAACGAAATCGATGAAATCCTTCCTTTTTCCGACGTCGAAAGAGCTTCAAAATAAACACTGGCTGCCATCGATCATTTTCATTATCGAAGATTCCTGGGGTTTTAAGTTCTTTAGCCTTAGGACAGTTTTTGTTGAGAGAAAAAAAAACAACAAAAAGAGGGGAGATGAAATTGGAATGAAATCCTCTAGGTGGAAATGTCTGTTTCAGAAAATGACTGACGAAAGCCTTTCGCGCCAAATTTCGCCTCGCTCAACTGTCTTTCGTTTTATTTTGACATCGGTTTTTCATTTAATTCAACGGGCGGGCGAAGAGGGCAAAAAATTGGAAATTTGTATGCCTCGATTCGTCGTTCGCCCTGGAGTTTAATTACACAATTTCTTGACCAATGAAACTAAATGTTATCTTTCGTTTTGTTCAGCCATACAAGCATTAAGTTGCTTCGGCTGACTTAAGGCTCAAAGAAATTATTAATAAAAAAAAAAAATAACGAAGTTTCAAGAAACCAAGTAATGGAGCATTAAAAATAATTAATCGCACGAGAAATACACTCTTTCGGCACCCAAAACCATACCGAAAATTTCCTAAAGTCATTACAAAACACAGTAAACTCCAAAAACAGCAGAAAACGAAGCCGTTACACGTGCTGTGCCGCACATACCACACTCGGCGCAGCATTGCGGAAGTTTCAACCTAACGTGCTGGAATCCCCACTTTAACCTACCTATCATTCACGATGTTACAGGATTCATTTGTGATTCAGTACTTATTTTCGGATGGTGGGGGGTAGCCCGACTTAGGAGCAGGGACTGTCGAAGGCACTTGGGTATTGAAGGATTCCGAGTTAAAAGTTGGAGGCTAAAGTTCAAATTGCTTAGCCAAAAAGGAGGTACAAATTTAAGACGTCTCACGAAATGGGGCCTGGAACCGAATTAAATATTCCAAATACCGTTGCCACGCCTTCGGCAGCAGCCGCACGGCCAAACTACAAAGGCACGAGACCTCAAATTCGGCACAAGATTCTTAATCTCGGGGTCGGCACGAGACCTAGAATTCGGCACAAGATTCTTAGTCTCGGAGTCGGCACGAGACTTCAAAACAACGAACGAATTCGAAAGAATTCGAATTCAACACGAGACTCTTAATCTCGGGGTCGTCGCCTCGAGGCCCAGGTTGGGCGCCAAATATGTGACATTGTTTTTTCAGTACGCCTCTTGGTTGTCACAAATAACTCACACAAACAGGCC
>JAHWFP010125731.1:31675-86474 GCA_023313725.1 Lithobius niger | reverse complement strand
CGAGTTGGTAGAGGCGTGTGCCTCACGTTTAACAGCTCCTTCGGGTTAAGTGGTATTATCATAGAATGAAAGTATGAAAAATTTAGCAACATCTAGTGCTATATAGTACTATCTATACCCTGTCTCACCCTAAGAGTGACCCAGAGAGGCCAGGGGAAGGTTGACTGAAAACGGGTTGGGAGGTGATCTTGCACGTTAAGAACTTAATTCGGATAAGTTTGAGCTCCGCAGAGAAGCCCACTTTCTACTAGGATTTCGGGTAGCAACAGAAAATTCTTAAACGAAGGCAGTTACAGTAAAGGACCCTTGTAATAACTTCTTCCAATACTATAACACAAGGACTGTGGCTGGGGCATAAGGCAAGTTTAACACCCCTCCCCCGTCAGAAAGACTGAAGTAGGCTTAAGAAAGCCTACCCATGTTTTTTTTTGCCATTGTGTATTAATTTACTTAACTGTTTTAATTATTTTTAAATGATAATTTTGTCAGGTTTAGGTTTACAAAACTTGGGAATAATACAAACTTTTTTTAGTATGTTGTGTTTTTATGAACTGTGAGACGCGCAGGTGTTGTTACACCACCGTTGGTAGAAGTTTATTTTATTTGGGGGGGGGGGGGAAGGCACACTGACGAATTTGTCCCCCTCCCACCACCAGTACGAAAGAATACAGTCGAACCCTTAAGAAAAAACATGTAACAAAAAACCGTGGGCAGGCCTTCTTACGCCCACTTCAGTTTTTCTGGAGGGGGAGGGGTGTTAAACTTGCCTTATGCCCCAGCCACAGTCCTGGTGTTACAGTATTGGAAGAAGTTATTACAACAGTCGTTTCCCGTAACTGCCTTCGTTTAAGAGTTTTCTGTTGCTGCCCGAAATCCTAGTAGAAAGTGGGCTTCTCTGCGGAGCTCAAGCTTAATCCGAATTAAGTTCTTAACGTGCAAGATCACCTCCGAACCCGTTTTCAGTCAACCTTCCCCTGGCCTCTCTGGGTCACTCTTAGGGTGAGACAGTAGGTAGGATTTTCAATAGGTGGTAGTGCCACTTAAGGATATTGCGGAAAAGGGAGCATTAGAGCAGAAGAAAATGCTTTCGTCAAGGACAGAGCAGCTCAATAATGGCAAGCATATGATAGCCTTATCTGATGATAACATCATTGTGTTGGTAGGAGAGTCGTTGGTTGATAAGCATCCAGAAGTCTTTCAGGAGGTCAGAGTAGTTAATTGTTGGGGAAGGGAGTCCACTTTGCAGGGTGTAAGATGGTGGTGTAGCTGAAGCTAAGGCTTGAACATGTGGTTTCGTTGAGATCTGTGTTCATCATGAACCTATTGCTGAAGTTTGTAGTTGCTAACTTCATTGAGCTGGAGAAATGACTAGGGTAACGGCACCAAACTCGTTACCCTAGTCATTATTTCTCCAGCTCAATGAAGTTAGCAACTACAAACTTCAGCAATGGGTCCATGATGAACACAGATCTCAAAGAAGATTCAGTTATGGAAGGATTCAGTTAATTAGGTCGTTGATGAAGATGAACTACGTCATCAGCTTCATCAACGACCTACATGACTGCCTTCCGCAACATCTTCTTGGCTGGCACCAAACTCGTTGCCATAGTCATTTCTCCAGCTCAAATGTAGCTAGCATCCACAAACTTGAGCAATGGGTCCAGGAGATGAACATGGATCTCAACAAAACCATGTGTTTCATCCTTAGCTTCAGCTACACAGACATCTTACACCCTGCAAGATTAGACCCCCACCTCTGATGTAGTACACTGCGATAGATCCTTCCCTGTGGGGCTGGACTATCTATAGTAGCAAAGGTAACAAGTGACTGTTGATAATAGTGCATTGGGTTTTGTCTGTGAGGAAGGCAATAAGCCACTTTAGAAGGTGACCAGTGATGACTGTGGTAGTGAGGTTAGTTGCAAGGAAGTTAATCGTGGGGTTTGGTATCAAAAGTCTTAGCGAGATTGAAGTAGACAGGTTTCAGTGTCTGCCTGAAACCTGTCTTCGAGCCATTCAGCAACAAAGCCGAGAAAAGAAATACGATTATGGGCAGTGGATTTACAATGGATGTCGTTGTACTGATTTCTGCAAAGAGATTGTGAAGGTTGGGTGACATCATTGTATCTTCTCCATACATTGCAGAGAATACAGGTGAGAGTAATTGATCTATAGTTGTTTGGGTCAGTACCTTACCCCGCTTTACGTACAGCCTAGAGTTTTTAGTCCTAGGCCTATTTAGATATTTTCTATCACATCCTCTTGATGGGAGACAAAGCCCCTAACCCCTTAGCTGTACTTTCCTCGTTTTATTCAGAATTCACTTTCGTGCTTTTTATTTAAAGATAGGGTATAGATGCCCTGGTACATAAGGTCTTAAGGTTAAACTGCCTTATGATGGTAATTGAGTGTTTGAGCTAGGTGGCAGAGCTCTTCCTAGCAGCCTGAGGTGTTTGGGTGACTAGAAAGAACCCTGGCAAGCCCACGTGTCCTGGATAGTGTTTAGACTACTTGGCTCCTTCAGCAGCCAGCTACGGATTCTGTTCTGGACACTCTCGACTCTACCATCATCGGAGGTTTCCCATTCACGTTACAACTTTCTCCTTCACTTACTTTCCCCTTCTAAAAAGTCTAGAAAAAGTGTCTTACAACTAAACAATATTTATTTTAAAATATTTGGTTTGGTTTCTTGAACAGAAAGTGCAGAAACCTGTGGTGAAATACCAGTTAGTCGAAGATGAGGTTGACACAAAATCCAAGGTTGCATGTCTCCTCCTTCTAGAAAGATTCCAGGGTATGTAAGAATCCAGCATGATTGGCCACACTTCTTCACGTGTTAGGAATCTGCTGAGCTAGCTGTATCTGTGGGAGAATTTCCATGTGATCTGAATAGATACTTACATGTTCAGAAGTGTTCTTCACAAAGATATGAAAGAATAAGGTTCAAATTAACTTCACTGGAATATGCCACACTGATGGAAAAAAAAGAAAAAATAGCAACCCTTGTCACACCAAAGGGAACAAAAGCTATCCGCATACAAATAAGTTCTCAGACGATGAACTTATCGTCAAGAATACAAAAGAATGTTGAACGCTACATAATATTCAAAGCTTTTGGTAAGCTCACAGTAATTACTGTCAGTTTACAACCATAGGTGCATATCCAGGGAAGCTATCAGATAGTTGTAAGTTTCTAATTGCTGTTAGAAAATAAACACTGCCTGTCAATTTTCGTTCTCGTGCTGTTTTACCCTAGAGAATTTACGTTGTTTGGATCCGCTGGCACAGTTACCAAAGTCCACATGCGCACCCCTCCTATACAAGCCTCAGTAGCTAAAGGTTGGCATCTTTTATTCTCTAGCACCCATCGTGACTTGGTCGCTCTTGTCACCCTTTCATTTCACTCTTGAACCTTTCTTTCCAGATTCACATTCCTGCACCCATTACCCCTGATGGCGGCAGCTAATCTCGTCTTTCCACCGGCTTCTGCCCCTCTTCGTCTCGTCTTTCCACCGGTTTCTGCCCCTCTTCGTCTCGTCTTCGGTCGGCTTGGTACTCCCTTTCGTCCTTCCAGAACTGTTGACTTCTCACCGGAAAGATGGACGACACTCCTGCAGCCTCGTCTCGTCGCTCGGTCAGCTCGCATCTCCCTTCGTCCCATCACGACAGGGTTGATAACACATCAACAGACACAAGAAAGACCTTCATGCGGCCTCATCTCGTCATCATGGTTGGCATGCATAGCTCTCTCATTACCTTGAACAGCTGAAAGCCCGTCAACAGAAAAGTGTCAAGCCCCGTTTATGGCCTCATCTTATCATTTTGGCCTGCACGGACCTTTCTTTCGTTCCATCTTGAATGGCAGTCAGCAAATCAATGAAAAACAAGTTTCACTGTCACAAGTCGCTCACAAATGCTCGTCCATCATACGGCCTCCTCTCTGAACATGGTCGCCTTGGATCTCCCCTTCATTCTGCTACAAAAAGTCTCAAGAAAAATCGCCATACCAAGTTGGACCCTAATGCGGCCCTTTCCCTGTCTTTCCATCACGAAAGGCTGATAGCAAGTTATCTGAAACAAGCAACACCTTGGCCGCCTTGATTCTCCTTTTCCGTTCAAATTGAAGGAAATGCATGTGCGCAGTGGGGTTACGCAACTGGCTGGCTATAAACAACTTGAATCCTCTAGGGAAAGAAAGCATCCCAGAAAGGAATGGAAAAATTCACAGGTAATATCGAACGGCATATTGAAACTTTCTTTTTCAAACGTTTAGAGTCTGTGACTCCAAGGGTAGCCAGCTCGGAACCCTAGGAAATTCACACAGGTGGTGCTCAACACCAAATTAGACGAGGTTAATCTGTAAATGCAAAAATTTACAGGTAATGCTTATGTCCCAACGGCAATTAGAAAGACAAAAATATAATTTTTGTTTCTATTGCCTATGAAAATATACATTCCCTGCATCCACCCTACCTTCCCTCTTGAGTCACCACCTTGACATATTGAGAGAGAACAAGAGATGCCAACCTTCGCGGCTTTTGCTTTTATAGGAAGGGTGCGTAACTGCGTATGCTCACTTGGGTAACCGAGCCAGCTTATCCAAACAACTTAAATTCTCCTTGGTAAAACAGCATTACGACAAAGAAATGCAAAAATTTGTAGGTAATGCAAATTTTCATAGGCAACAGAAAGACTAAAATTGTAGGGCCCGAACCTGCTTAATTTTAGTTTTTATTGCCTACCCGAAAATTTACATTACCTGTTTTTATAGCAGTTTCCCCCCTTTTGAGCAATATTCCCCTAGAAATTTGAGAGTTGTCTTCCCTGCCAGGCTCGTATGGTACGGCACATGCGCAGGATAGGGCCAGCTTATATAAGTTCCAGCGCAGCGTACTGTCGGCATCATTTCTCCACCTTCCAGAACCTAGCTCATGGAGGGGAGGCTTGGGCGGGAATTAAGGTAATGTATATTTTCAGGTAGGCAATAAAAACTAAAATAAAGCAGGTTCGGGCCCTGCAATTTTAGTCTTTTTATAGCCGACGAAATATACATTACCTGTTTTTATAGCAGACTTTGTAATTAGGTGGAGGGCTAGGTTCAAGTCTCCCGCTGTACGAGCCGGCGTCCCCAAGGAATTTTTTTTATTCCCGATGAAGCCACACCTGTTATCCCAACCAATTTCACCATGCCGAGCAAGATGGGACGGCAGCGAGACTCGGAGATGAGTGGCTGTTGTAAGAGGTGAGATTGGGGAATGCGGTTTGCTCATTTTTATATTAAATTGGTTGTATACCGCATGCAGGGGTCTTAACATCCAAAGGGGTACAAGGTAAGTAATCAGACTTATATTCTGAAACAGCATACCTTGTGGGAAGAAAGACAACTTGAGGATGGTGGATCAGCAGCCTGGAAATGAGACGTGTTGTTCGGACGGAACGATGGCTGTACGTCGTGACTGGTTGGGAAATATTGGTAGAATAAAATGTTTAATGAACACTTTGAAACCCTTGACGTATGCTGAATACTGCAGTGTCGTGCTGTTCTTAGTTGTTATTCCAGGATTGATGACTAATGGCATGGCGTAAATTTAGTTAGAAGCAATCCCCACCGTCCTCTAATGAAGGAGAGGGCTGTCGAAGGGAACGCCTTGCTGCCCAAACGGAACGTACACAATTTGAGTTGTTATGGGATCATCCGGAACCCAAAAGCTATCCAAAGAGGATGATGGAGGGCAGGAACGGACAGAGCACCGTAGGAGGGGACGAGGGAATGGCGAGGCGGATGGAAGACGAATTTATAAGTTTAGCACTTGATGAGAGCTTGTTTCAAGAAGAGGACGGGGGAAGCGGATCGACATTTGGCAGAGAGGAACGTGATAGTTCCGTTCTCTTGTTACTGATAGTAATGTAGTCGAAGGTGGTAATTTTAATTGCAGAATGGAGGACCGGAGTGGCCTGGGACAGTACAACGCCGTTGGATGCGAGTTGAAAAGGATGAGACAGGCTGCATCGCGCAAACCTCTACCTGATGGAGGTTGCGCAGAGACGTGCACAGAAGCTAGTGGATTGAAGAGAAATCTGTGATCGTTCCTACAGAGGGAATGCTGTGTTGAAGGTTTCGGAATGGGTGCAGAAAGCAAGACTGCTGGCGAAGTGGAACAAGGATGCTGGGAAGGACCTGGGTCCCCAAGGTAAGCAGAAGGAATCGGATGATCGTGGGATGCAGGTTCGAGGGATCATGTAGAGGAACGACGCAGTGGACGGCAGGATGGATGGCATAGCTTCATAGCCGGTATGGGAGACAAGACTGAAAGGTGGAACGCAGGGAGATAGCTGCTTGAAGCGAAAGCTCTTGGACAGCCTGCTGTGAGGAATGATCGTTCCTCAGAAGGAAAGGATAACATGTTCGGTGGAATCATGGAACCGAGTTTGTAGGAATGGCGGAATCGTGGATTTTTTTTTGAAGGAACGATGGTGTAGAGGACCGAGTCTTTGTGGACATAAGACTGGTAGAAATTGGATGGTTGTCCTATTGCTAGTGTAGCAGGAATTGTATGGTGCGTCAGGAACGACGCCCGGAGGTGTAGAAAATGTCCGAAAGGCATGTGGGACGTGGTGGACGTGTCTTCTCTTCACAATAAACAGCAGGTTGTGTTGCTGTGCGATGGGATGCTATGGGAACAGAGGAGGAATGGGAGTCTTGGAGGGATCAAAGCGTCGGTCCAAAATTGGAACAAGCCTTTCAGGAGAGGGGTAGATCGGTGTTTATAGCAGTGACAATATGCCGGTGTTCCGTAGGAGTGTAAGCGTCCCCCCCCCCTCCCCTGTTACCAGACCGAGGTCTAGCAGGAGAAATGAAGAATGACATAAGGAACGTGATGCTGATTGAGCCGGAGGCCGGAATTTATTTGTCAAGGAGAGTGAACAAACTCTCCCTGAGGAAGGCAGTAAAGCGGAATCAGCGTTCCAGAGGAACGAGAAAGTGGGATTCACGGACTGAAGGTTTGGTTAAAACGGAGTTGGGGTCTTGAGGAAAGAAGTGCAGGTCTGGACGTGCTGGTGGCAATGAGGAACGTGGAGCCGGGATGGACGTGTGAGGGACACACAAAACCAGCCAAGGCCAAATCAGGCTGCAGGAGAGTGTCCCAAAGGAACATCCTAAACGTCCCAAAGTTTAGGGGACGTAGGAACGTAGAGACGAAGGTTGAGATACGGGGATTGGGCCTGTAAGGGAGCAGTGATTAGCACCGCTGTATAGGTCGAAGGCCGAAGAAAGACAAGCGGACTGCAGTGTTAGACTCCATATTACAGAAGAGGGCTGCACAGTAGGATGCTCAGATGGAGACGGCGTGGAGGGATAGCATATCCTTTTGGCTTAAACAACAGCATACAATACCGGTTTTTTTTTATGGTTTTTTTTTTTTTATATACGAGAATTGGACCTGTTGAGGAGCAGCGAATGGTACAATTGTATGGGTTAAAAGTAGAAGAAAGCTCAGCGGGTGGCATGAACGAAGTCTATATCAGAAAAGTGGGCTGCACAGTAGGATGCGCAGATGGCGGTGGCACGGAGGGATGTCATACTCATACTGATTAAACAACAGTATTCAATGCTGGGAGGGAGGAAGGGCGAAAGCCGACAGCAGGTGGTAAAATTGTCCAATCTAAGGAGGCCGCGCAGAAGCAATGCGCAGTGGGGAAGGGAACGGCGAGGTCGAGGAACAGTGGTAGCGAGGAACAGCGGAACGAGGACCGTGAGTCGGACGAGGAGCTGAAAGATCAAACGCATTGTGTGGCTTAGCATAGAGAAGGAGATCCGAAACGGTAATTGAACGGGGACGTAGAACCAAGTGATAACACAAGAAAGTCTGGGGACGTAGAGCCTAGGACTGTATAGTGTACATCATAAGGGAGTTGTTTGCTACAGATGAGATCAGCGTAGACAGCTTGGGAGATGAGGGACTAGCAGCCAAGTTGTGTGGTGGAACGTCAAGATGATATTCAGGGATGCAAAAGGAACGGTGGAAGGTCTTAGTAAATTGAAACAGCAAGAGAAGGATGCGGAGCCTTATTGGCAATGTGCAAACCGCAGCCATGCAGGATGTGTAGGAACGTGGTGGTCGAGGTTTATACAGGAAGGAGACTGCGCAGGAGGTTGCACAGTGGTGATGTTGGTTGTAAAAGGCGGAAAGAGCCTCTTCTCCTTGTTTACAGACCGAGGTCTGGTGGGAAGAACGCAGGCTGACGTGATGCTGTCGTTGCTTACTTGGCACGCAAGCCCCCCCTCCCCCCCATGACGGAGTCCGAGTAGGGGAAGCGAGGAACAACATAAGGATTGGCACGAAGAAAAGGATCGAACTGCCACTGGTGAGGAGGCAACAGTCGTTCCTAGAGGAATGATATGATGGAAGGGACGGTGAAGGTGACATCAAGCCATGTCCTGAAGGGACAGAAGCGGACGGTGGAGCTGGGACGTAGGAACGGTGGTTGAACTAAATCAACAGAACGCTCCCTTGTGACTGTCGGCTGGGATATGGGACGGCAGAGGTTGACAAGGCTGACAGAAGAGAAAGGGGACGTGTCATAAGAACATGATCGGAACGCTGGGCCGGCACTTGTGTAGATATAAGGCAAACAGAGAACCATAAATTCCGACGGTCGAGAGAGTAACCCGGAATGACGGATGTTTCTTTAACAGAGGACTGGCGGAGCAGTTGTCAGGCGGAACGACCGCTCGTGACAGAGGAACGCAGGAATGAGGATGAGGAGTAGCACATTGTGTCGTTAGCCCTGGTAGGGGAGCCGAAGAGAACGTAAGAAGACCGACAGGAATTGCCTCAGGACATGGTGAACCCTGTATGGGTAAAGAAATCCGGTTCATGTATGATAGGGCCGGCACATCATCCATTGGTTCTGGTGGAAGCAATGGGAAGCGGAAGAACAGTACCTGTAGGAACGGAGGAACGCTCTATCCGTGGGACGATCGTCCCCGGCGTAGGAACGTACCAACCGTGGGACGGCCGTCCCAGACGCAGGAACGAACGAACATGCCATCCGTGGGACGACCGTCCCCGGCGTAGGAATGGAAGAACGCTCCATCCGCGAGACGACCGACCCTGGGGTTGGAATGGAGGAACACGCCATCGGTGGGAACAACCATCCCTGGCGTAGGAACGCTCCATCCGCGGGACGACGTCATGCGGAACGGGACGAGGAATGGGACTGCGGAACGTCAAAAGGGGATGCTCAAGGGACGACCATGCGTGGCGATCGCCCTAGGAGAAATGATGCCGACAGGACGCTGCGCTGGAGCTTATATAAGCTTGCCCTAGCCTGCGCTGTACCGTACGAGCCCGGCAGGGAAGACAATCTCAAGCTTCTAGGGGAATAATGCTCAAAAGGGGGGAAAATGCTATAAAAACAGGTAATTTATATTTTCGTGGGCTATAAAAACAAAAATTAGCTAGTGACACTCTAGCATTTTTTTTAGTAGTTCTGAGAAGCCTAGAAGAACATGGTGAATGATGCTTATCAAAGATTTATTTTAGTTGCAAGGAATATCGATCAGTTGCCTTTTCTACGTTACCGATATGGTCATGTCTACATACCTTGAACTGTAGATAAAGGACCCCAATGTGCTTTGCGTCACTCTCCCACCATAACTTGGAGGAGGAAAGCTGGCTTTATGTTCATCACTATGTGTGGATGAGCAACTAAAAGCTGCATTTTCTTAAAAAAAAAAAGGACCTGCCTTCAAGATATTTTTAATACTATGACTACGTAAAGACTGACACTCGCAAAGCATGGGCAGCTTCCGTATATAAAGGCAAGATGTCCAAGGTCCACCGCCGGACTAATACAAACTAGGTTTAGCGTGGCAAGAAAGATATGTGATGCACTGTGAAGACATTACTGAACTTGATACAAAACTGGAGATGTAGTTTTTGATGTATCATTTTAATGCAATTAGTCTACAAGCCAGAGCCAGTCTTTACACTCAAGGTCTAACCCAAAAGCTAGAAAAATTCCATAAGGTCTAACCCAAAAGCTAGAAAAATTCCATAAGTGCAGGATGTCAGGTACACCCCTAGGGATCCTCAACTAGGGGTGGATGCAGACTCATGAAGTGGTGCAGCTTTCCTGTATGACGTCATAAGTAAAATGGCGGCAGAAAAAATCCTTCGCAACTGCATGTAATAGACGAAGAAAAAATCCAAAAAATTACTTTCAACAAGAAAAGTTGAGACGTTTGGGCACCGGGTGATTTTACCTCAGTTTTGGCATTCTGAATCCGAATCTGCCCGGTGCCAAGTTGACTTTCTCCTCCTAAGCCTGGAATTCAAGATGGCATCCAAAAATGGCAAACAAAAAACAGATTTCTGCTTCTAGTACCTAAACCGTTCATCCGATAGAAAATAAACATGTTACCAATTAGGTTTATAATAAAATTTCCTTCAGAAAAGTCCTATTCATATTTTTCATTTTACTTATGACGTCATACAGGAAAGCTGCACCACTTCATAAGTCTACATCCACCACAATGAGGATCCCTAGGGGTGTACCTGACACCCTGCACTTATGAAATTTTTCTAGCTTTCGGGTTATACTATCTCGTAACCTAGAGCCCTTTTTGAGATTGGCTGGCAGACTAAATAGAAAGATTCAGTTTTGCATTGCCATGCTCACATCTATGCAACCTGGGCCTAATTCGACCCCTTTGCACACGTTTCTCAACTGTCCCTTTTTAAGAGTTTGTGAACCTCTCCCGACTTTCTTTGTACCTTACACAGCTAGCAGAATTTTGTATTACAAATGTGGCCGCCCATAAGTACAAAATGAATGCTCGTAACTCAATACATTTTTTTTATTAGCACCGCAACACCGAGGACTACATAATAAACTGTAATGCAACATAACACTCAAGGCAACTACGGCAAATAGTAATTAAGCAAACAGTCTTCCAGAAATCTTCGGCATTGTGGCGAGTGGCCAGAAAATTAAGAGTTGCATAATTCTGTACAATTCACACGTATAACTTTTGGGCAAATAAAGAAAAATCTTTTGCACAAAAACTATTTAAATACAAGGATTTTCAAATGTTACCCTTACTGTTATTTATTTAGAATTAGTTGTTCACTGCATAACACCAAATGACCTAAATTTTGACATGCTTTAACTTTTTGCACCTAATAATTTATTTTATGTGGCATGAAAAAAAATTCTTCATCACTCCTGTAGAAAATTAAGCTGTCGTATAGACAGATGTGGATGATTCTTATGCAAAAGAATGAATGAGTAAAACTGAACGTGTGGTTCAGAATGTTCCATTAAAGTTACGGCGTACTTAAGACTGTAAAGTTGACCCCGTTTGAAAATGCAGCAACCAGCTGCGATGAAAATTTCGGGCTTGTTTATGGTATGTACAGTGTCTTAGAGAAAGCAGTGGTGCGGCAATATCTGGTAGTGTTTTTGCTGCATGCGCAAGTCTGCTTGACAGTTATATGCAAAGCTAGCATGCAAATAGGAAAACATGGTCGATAAGCAAACTCACCTACCACAAGTGACTTCTTGCTTTCGCTGACACAAATGCCTACACGTAAGTTAAGATTATGATGGTCCAAGGCAACAATAGCTATGCTTCTCAAGGTAATGTGCTCTGTGGCATGCACCACATTGTCCTATTCAGCATTTGTTGTACACTGCCGAGTGTAGCACTGCATTTCTTCAATGCCTGTGCCAAGAGGCCATAAATATGAAAGTGATTCTGATCTTGCAAGCTGCGGACGCAAAATATGCTGGCGACCTGCCTGTTTGTCTAGGCCATGTCTACTCCAGTCGTCCACACATTGTCTTTGCTCCATAAATGTGACCTTACTTTCCCAACACTCATCAAGAAAGTCCCACAATCATAAAAAAACACAATCATCAAGAAAACCTTACAATTTTCAACTATAACGCCAGCTCATTTACAAAGGACTAGCAGCTCAGAAAGTCAGGATTCAACGGGGATCATGAAGTTGAGATAGAAGTCATGAACTACTATAAATGAAGGTGGAATAGAAGATTCAGAAGATATATTTACAGTACAACATACAGCAACAAGACTAGAGAAGAAAGAATTGGATGGGGTTTGAACATCAGTCATATAGCGTAATACACTTCGCAGCCCCGACCACGCAAGAAAAAATGGGGAGGAATTGGTTGCCACACAAGTACAGTGCAAAGTAAAGTGAACAATTATCACCTTAGAAGTCAGCCAAGCCATTTACGCAAAGCAGCTTGCCAACCTATTCAAAATCACCGATTTTGACTTGTTACTCAGAACAAAGCAGTCAACAAAGGCCGCCGGAAAAAATAGTTCATTTAGGTGAAGTTCTTTTATCTTACAGTCACAGATATCAGTGTCCAATTTTAATAAAACAATGTCACAGATAAGTAATTACCATGGACGTTACTGTAACAATCACTTACATCATCTCGCAGTGTTTGGTGCAGCTGCTGCTTGGTTTCTTGACAATTCCCGGGGCAAAAGTGAACAGACCACAGACCACAGTGGGCTTTCGTTAATTCTCCTACTGAACAACTTTGGGCAGTCAGAATATTTTTTTTTGTCCCGATGCAGTCAACTTAATTCGCTAATAGTCACTGCTGATATTGCAAACATGCTTTCATCAACAAAGCAAAATGGGAGGTAGCTGCGGGGCAGGTGCACTGTGAAGAAGATTGATGCCTCAGTTTACTGTCACGGCTTCAACTAAAGTAATTACTAATAAACATAGCGCGGCAAAAATTTTATTCAGAGCTGCAGTTGTTTGCACGTCAAACTACACTTTAATATATACATATTTTTAACCTGTTATACCTTCAGTAACTTTACAACCACTGAAACAAAAAGTATTCGTGGTTCATAGAAAGTTCGGTGAACTTGGTTTACAGCACCAGAACGCAACCAATCAAACAAGACAAGTTATCAAAACTACACACCACAGCGAAAGTGATATCATGACCATGCCGTAATTTTAATTTTTGCTAATACAGTAGCAGACCATATCAAAACAACACCTTATTACATGCTTGTAACAAAGTACATTTTTTGTTTAAATAAATATTGTATTACACACCATTCTACATAAAATAAACACTTTACATACAAGAACATCTCGTTGCCCTTACTATGACTACTTTTTTCATGTACAATGCAATATGAAAACTGGGCCTTCCCGTCACCCATAGTCTGTTAGTTAAATGCAAATGACAACACATAATATCTCCAGAGCATACTAACTAATTGCATAAATTTCAGGCCCTGTACCATAAAGCAGGCATGCAAGTCTAAACTATTTACATGTTCCGAATAGTGCTTCTGTCTAAAATCATGAATGCATAATGAACTAACCAACCCATCATAAAAATTACTACGGTATTTACAAATGATAACATTCGGTTTGACAACCAGACCACGACTTTTGATCTTGTTTAAAATCATCAGTACCCAAACTAAAATCCTTTACTTTTGAAATGAGTAACCTATCAGGATGTAAACTGTAGCAAACTGTAAACAAGCAGAACATATATCTATGTTGCACAATATATGGCCACGTAAAGTTAATAGTTTGGTTTACACCCGCGTGCGGGTGCCTTAAATTATCGCGGATCAAATTTTTTTTATCTGAATCTTGGTCCCAACAGCTAAAAATCATATTTTCGCCAAATTTTGACCGTTTTTAACATTCCAGTACACCATTTTAATCAGCTCGAAACGAGCTTTTCAGTTGTGCAAGTTTCAAACCTCTATCTCAAACCACTAACTAGTTATTTGCCAAAAACTAAAATATTTTGAATATTAGATGATATGATTAATGTATTAAGAAAATATAATACTTTTTTAGGCTGATTACACACTCTTTCAGCATGGAACTAGGTACATGTCAAAGAAATTGGAAAGTTAAAGAAGATAAAAAGCCTGGTGCTTTAATTTGCAATCTTGCCCGTAAACCAAACTTTTTTTTTGCTTTTTTTTTTTGCGTGGCTTAAGCCTTGATTTCAACTTCAAAGTAAAAAAAGAATTCGACATCATGACCTAAGTGTCCACCCGCTTTAAAGCCCAAAACAAGAAGCATTGTTAACCATAATCAACAAGAGACTAATCAACAATTCAATAACGTTTCTGATTAGTCTTTCTAATTATAAAATTAATTATTTTAGCCCCTTTTTGGAATTTGACAGAAGAAATTTCAAACAATTTCCGTGATTTTCGTAGTTTTCCGATATTCTACGACTACGACAATACTTTTTTGGAACCTACAGACGTTCACTAATTCACTACTCCGTGAACTTTTCAGTAGTTTTTTTTTTTTAATATCTGCCAAAGACTGCTATCAGTCGACTGAAATTACTTGTAACTGTGACTGAAAAGCAGAACTATACAAAACTGTGTTATTTTATTGTAACGTTGGAAGACCAAGCATTAATTTTCTTACATATTTTAAGTTTTTTATTTTGTATTGCATCTGTGGCTGCAGTTGCCCAATGTCTCGCTCTACCCATTTTCTGCCACTACAGCAAGATGATGGGACTACTGTAATGATAAGCCTGTAAGCTGCTTAGGACGACATCTTGGGTTGCACATTATATAACCACTGATTTCTGCCCCAAATATACCTCGCTGCAATCTCGCTATAAAAGAACAAACAGGACGGAAAGCTAAATCGGCTCGATTAGAGTTAAGGCAATGAAAATAGGTTTTTCTTTATTTATCTAGCTACAAGGATAGGTTTGTTGTTAACAACGCGCATGCTGCAACAAATTAAAATGGGAGATTACTTCAAACAAACAAACAAAAACAAAAAATTGTGTTGGAACAGAATCAAAAAAATAAAATTAGTGGCAAACTATTAGTCTTACTGGTCTTGCCCACTAACTTTCACTTGGGTAACTGGATTGATAACCTGGCATGATGTATTAAAAACAAATGGCCGAAATGGTGGAAGTGGTTGAAAAGTACAATTACACATAACTGTAACGAAGCACAAGCCGACTCGCTAGTTTCGCTTACTCGTCGGTATCTCCTTGCTACGTTCGAGACGATGTTTTATTATGATGTGAGATAGCCAAACAATGTACATAAAAAATAGAACTGTACGTTTCGACTCAATTCAGTCATTTTCAAGAAGCAGAAACTTTTTAAGTTTACAGCATTGTACAAGTCATGAGCTATAAAGTAATAAAAACACCATCCTCACCACACGAAAGTGGCTAGGTTTAGACCTCGATCCGTGCAGGATGCCGGCACAGGTCAAAGTCGGTTTTGTTGTTGTTATATTTTTACTAGAATTGCCAGTCATAAAAAAACAACAACAAAATGATCTTGAGCGCACGGTGGTGTTTGATGCACATTTGCAACATGGGGATGGTTTACCGTCCCATATGTTGGCGCCGAAGGCATATATTCCGTCTATGTATTTTGCGCTTACTGGCTAATAAAAGTTAAGTTTTGTTTGCTAATTGTTTCGCTCACTCAATTAGCATGCACAAGCATCATTTAAACAATTATTTTTCGCTAGCTACGCCCAGTGCCGCAATTAAGGGAGGTGCAAAGGGTGCAAGGCAACCGGAGGCAAGGGGGGCCAAAATTTATACCTAAAACTACTATAAAACAGGCGACACCATGAACTCAAAATTGTTTAGTTTTGGGGGAGGGCCCCTACATTTTCTTGTTTTGCTATGGTTTGTCCGGATCGACCAATCCTAGCCAGTTTTGTCTGGTGAGGATTTTTTTTTTTTTATTTCTTCTTAGCTCATGATATAAAACGTAACATTTTCTGTTTTCTTGAAAATGACTACGAATTGAGTCAAAGCGTCGAGTTCTATTTTTTAAAATTTGGCTGTCCTATATCACATCAACTAAAGTTCTTTTAATATTTAATTAAGTTTCCTTGTTGCAACTCTCACGCTGCTGACAGACATTCCACACCAAACGTGATCAAGCAAATGATTAGACTGTGGTAACACATTTTTTCTAATAAGTGTTCAGTTCATAAACGATACAAAAAAGGAAGGAATTTGTGGGTCTGAGATTTACGGCTCCTATTCAGTTATACCAAGAATTTATAGGGTTTGGGAGGAGAATTTGTAACTCTAAAAAGTCCCTATTGAAACACGTTAGATTCGTCCCCATTAGTTCAGTCCGAGTTTTCAGAGGATGCCACGTGTACTATCTGGTAATTTTTGCTCATTTTTCAGCCCAAATCTAAAGTAAACTAAATTACAACTAAGCTAGGCTAAATAATAATTAAATATAAGCTAGTTAAGTTTAGTTTACTTTAATTTTAGGCTAAAACCTGAGTAGAAATTTCAACATAGAACACAAATTCTCCTCCCAAACCCTATAAATTCTTGGTTAGTTAAATGATTTATGGATAAAGGTGAACACAAACGTAACACCAGGGAAAACTCTGAAAATCTTAAACCAAGCGCAGCGTAATTAAACAACTAATGTTGCATTAAAAACCAGTTCTCCATAAAATGTATTACATGTTGTGACCTATTGGCTACTGATAATGAACATTTAATGACTGAAACACATGATACTACAGGATAATTAACACAAAAATAATTCTGAAGCATTATAATTTTTGAAAACACGTTTCAGATTTGGAACAACATAAACACACAAACTCAAATCTTGTAAACTATTTTACAGCAAAGAAAGATAAGAAGAAAAAACACAACTGTATAAATCAGTACTTTCTTGGCAACTGATTCACAAACTCTTCTCTTTTTTCTGCATAAAGGCAGATTCAGCCAAGCTTAGTAACAAGAAACTTTACATGTGTCAAAGACCACGATTGTGCAGAGAAGAAATTTCACATTAAAATCATGCATGATGATAGCCATTAATACAGTAAGAAGGCACATTTATTTTGAAAACTTTGTGGCCAACTAAATTGAAACATAAACACTGCCTCAAATGGGATTTTGTTTTGAACTCCGAGCAGCCGGGCAAGATTTTACTGAGTTGTTGGCTTTTAATTTGTGTTTTAGCCAGTCCCCACCGGCTAGAACACATTTGCGTCAAATACTAGAAAATTTCCAAAATAAATTTTAAAGACCTTTTTATACAACAATAATTTTCCTTAAATATTAAAAAATATTAAGAAACTTCTCTTATTTGTGCATTTTGCCTCATAACTTCTGAACTGTTAGAGCAACTCATGGCTTGGGCCATTCGAAAGATGGAGAAAAACCCGTAGAAATTGCCACGTGAAAGATCAGCCACTAGAAATGGGAAAAAGGTTAGACTGGGTAGTTTCCTTTCCGAAGTACCGAGGGCGAGTAATGACCTATTTTTGATACGCATCTCTACTCCATATCAGTCCAAATCTAACCTTTGATAGGTAGCTCATTATTACAGGGATAATATTATCGAAAGCACAAGTTCACAATTTTTTTTATGACTTTCATTAATTGCATAAACCTTCTAAAACCACTTTAAAATATGCCTTTCCTTGGTCAAAGATATCCAGTTACTGGAAGTACTTTCTCACAGCTACGGAAGGACAAAAAATGAAAATCACTTACATAGAAACTAAGGTGTACTGAGCGGGATTTTTCTTAGCGAGTCGATTAAATTCAAAATAAATTGTATGCCAAGCCAAACTACTGAGCATTTTGCTGTAGCTTCATAACTTCATTGCATGCCCAAACGATCGTTTTTTGTTTTTTTTTACAGTTAGCTCGTCGCCAACAATTTCACTGGCATTACCATTAAAGAATAGGCCTAGTGCACGCAAATGGTTGTGCTGTCAAGAAAAAACAACAAAAAACACCCTTGCTCAAAAGGTCCATGTACTGGTTTGTGGGATAAGGGATGCTGTATACCTAGTGCACAGTTCAATAGCCTAGAATATTACAGTTTTAGAGAGAAACACCTCTTTATTGATGATCCAATTTCAGTGGCTCAGAAAGTGTGAAGTTACTCTACAAATTAGAGAAATTGTTCACATGACTGTCTTCATGAAACAAGATAAGCTTGGCTCAACTTGGCTGCTTAAGACAAAAAGATTACCAAGCTACTGACTGTCAGTTAATCGGCACCAGTACACCCTCAGTATTAACTCCAGAAATTAATGCTTGTTAAGATTTTTTTTCATAATCTTAATAATCATGAGGTAAACCAGCCAGTAAGTAAAACACGCCACAAAAGATTCATGCAACTTTGAACCTAGTCACCCACAGAAAGCAAGTGCAGCTAATTAGATGGGCAGTCAATATAAACTATGTTACGGAAATATTACGCTACATTGGTAACTGTAGCTTTTTGACGCGCACCCAGCGTTAGCCATGGCGCCAGAAGTAGAGAGGGTCAATTTTGCTAGTACATCCTATCGGAAATCCTAGGTTCTTTTACATGCTACAATCGGCATAAGCACGAGGCATCACAGGGCCCTTCTCTGCCCGAAAATGCCAGGGGTGGTTGAGGCCGGATTCGAACCCGGGATCTCTGGCACAGGAGACAGTCATGCTAACCATCAGGCCACCTTGCCCCAGCTACACTGGTAACTGTTTTGATGCTGCTCAAAGAAAGCTGGATACTGCTCACTGGTTATTTGCGTAAAATGAAAAGAATGGAAACTATCATTTTACAAAAGTCATCCATTGCTGGAATGGGGTTTAAGCATATATGGAAAATCTTCCGTAATCTGGTAGCGTGGTTACCTGGACGGTTAAAGGGAACAGAGGGATGGTCAAGGAAGAAATTTAACACATTAAAGTAGGGTTGGTTACCGGGACGCTATGGAACATTTCCATAGACATGTGTACGTTACGTATGTTTGTGGTAGGAGCTATAATAAACTTATAGATTATACCATGATATAATGATAAATTATACAGAGAAATAGCATTCCAAATTGCATGTACGTACACCGGTACATACAATATTATATTTCAAAGAAAAAAAAGTCAAAATATTTTTCAATAATAAGCTAACTGAAAACTCTTACACACAAGTGAAAAGCACAAAACCAACTCAACTAAGGTATGCTTAAATAAATTTAACAGAAAAATCAAGATGTTAGCTCAACAGTAAACTGCATCCAACGAATAGTTTGTTTTTGCTGCATACAATGTATTAGTTGTCTAAATGGCAACGCAAATTACATTTTGTTCACCGAATGCAAAAGAAAAAAATATACACTAAAACAAAAACGATAAAATGAGGAGAAAATAGAAAACAGGCAGGGGGGGGGGGGAGAAGGTACGATTATGTGACCTCCACTGTACTGCTACGTTACGAGTGTATACAGTGGTACAGGAATCATAAAATTTTACCAGAGGTCACCACCTGTCTAAGACAGTTGAGTTGTATGCCACCGCCACATCGTCAAGGCTAAGTTCAGGTCCACTGTTTTATTAAACAATAGGCGAATGCGGACTGGCAAGGTAGGGAAGGCGGGGAATCAGGGAATCCTGACTGGCCACTAGCCATTGTGACGTGAGGGGGGCAGACGTACCTGATCAGTGGTGGAGGGTCAGGGCTCCCCCCCCCACCCCGACACGTGATATAAAGATCCTCGAGAATATGGGAAAAAATACAAGCCAAATACGGCAGTGATATACCGTAAAATACCGGGAATGCGCAACAGCACTCCCCCCCCCCCAAACAGGCCACTACCAGAATATTTCAAGACAAAAAAAAGAAAAAATTAACATTTGTTGATATTTCGTCCAAGACTTGTAAGACCAGATCACCTAAACAGCTCTAAACCCCTGCATACGAAATTTGCCCACAATTTAAAACACAATCACACTTCACACAGCAGAAGTCCACAGCCACAACAATTTTTTTTTTTAAAGGATAAAAGCGTAACCCCAATGTACATCACAATTCCTCCTATCCTCAAAGCTAAGGTGTCTGATGCTAGTCAACTTTTGGAGTGAAACTTCACCAAAACCAAAGTGGCCCAAGTCGCCAATTCGCTGACTGGCTTCCAAACCCTCTAACAATACGTGTTTAAAGTGTCAAACAATGTCAACATAATAATAAACAGATTGCAATTTGTTTGTAATACATAACCCACAGCCAACAATCAAACAGACCGATGCTGGCATGGCACACATCTGCTACACCTGGTAAGTATCACTTTCGATTGTGGTTTATTCGTCATATAAGGTGTACCATCTTGTGTTAGTGCAGTTGGACAGAAACACGCGTCCTTACGACTGCCACCCACACACCTAGTTTTCTATTTTCTCCTGTTAAAATAAAGAAAATTAAAAAAGTAATTAAAGTCCACTACGCTCAGTGAAACCACTTCTATAATAAGGATAGTCCAATGGTGTTTAGAAATAGAATGTTGTATCACGATTATCCATTGTAAGCAATCAATTTTGCACGTATTGTTGCTTGAAGAGACATAGCGTTATAATGGGAAATAACTGTTAAAACACCATTACGACGATACTTCCTACAACAGTAAACCTGTTACAACAATAGTATTTGTGAGTTTCTTCTAGCAACAATGCAAGATCTTGGTTGTTTAGAATAAATCCTGATACAAAAATTCTATTTCCAAAAACCCTTGGACTATCATTAAAAAGAGGATTTACTGAACTTAGTGAACTTTCATTTTATTTTTAATTTGCTAAACAAGAAGGACCTAGTTTATCTTGTGTCGTTCAGAACATTGCTTACCGAGCTGATTAATTTTAAAATAACTTGCATGCCGAGCCAAGTTACCGAGCCAATCACCATCGCCAAATAGTGGGGAGTTTTGACACTTGATACCAAAATATTTTGTTGCTTATCACATTAAGAAGCTGAAGAAAATGTGAACGTACCAGCTTTACTTCAGACTTAAGGAACAATAAACCATTTAAAATTGTCAGCCGTGTAGTCTCGTGATTAAGCTTCGTTGAGCCAACGCAACTTTTTGCTAAATAACATGAGAATGACGCACTTTATTAACTTAGGATTAGTAGCATTCAAAAGCTACTAAACACTAATTCAAATGGTACTGTACTTTGGAAAGCGAGAATTGGTCAGGATTTAGTAAATATTGCAAAAAACCACCTACCTTACATGCAAGGGTGACTTTACCAGAAATGAGGTCGGCTCAGTAACAAAAATTAATAGGCTCGGCAAGCCCGATTATCAGTTAATCGGCAAAACTGGGCTCGGAGAAGTCAAAGCCTTAGCGATGGCACTGTGTTCACTTGCCTGGAGTTGTGTTAATGCAAAAACTGCTGACATCATTTTTTATTAAGATGGCCAATTCATTGGATTCTAATTTCCTATACAAAAGTTATGTGAGACTCTGGCACACAATTTAAACAAAGATGTAATAAACTATTAAAACTGGAACACATGATGTAAGCTCAACAAAATTACTTATTCAGGAGTAAAGGAACCAAAACGGTACCCTCCGCAAAAATTATTCACTAAAAATAACTCGGACTTGGTAACTTTTAGGCTAGGCAAATAAAATTGTGTGCTCTTGCAGGCGATGTTAAAAATGTCGTCTTTTTCTTAGTACGATTGCACCAGACACTACCAAAACCAAGTTAGAAAACTTTATTAAGAGATAAAAGTGGGTGCTAATTGTGTTGAGTTACACACTAAATTCACCAATTTATGCTTCTTTTCTATGCGTCGAGGTTAGTGAGAAGGATGCTGATGCAGTGTCACACTAGGTCTACTGGAATGTTGGAACTCTTATTCGGCTTAGGCCTTTCAAAGGAAGGCCCCCAAAAGCTGTCGTGCCCAAGAATAATCCCATTTCTAGGCAGATTTATGTTGCTTCAGAAAACAGCCAACACTATTGGAGGCAAAGCAGCTGCTCAAGGTGGTATCAATGGTGGCAGTTTTACCTTTTACTCCACTAATGCCAAATCGCTTTTTATCAAGATAGACGAAGTACGCGTTTATGTCCAGCTTTACAAACTGTAATGCTTTTGGGGTCAGTGAGACCTGGCTGCACCCTGAAATTTTGGATGCGAAGGTAAGTATTCCAGGTTACCACATTTTTAGGACAAACAAAACAGGAAGGCAAGAGGAAAGGAGGAGTGGCTGGCTCTTCATGTCAGGGATGGGATTATTGCACGTGAGGTTGTGCTTCAGAATGTGTTTTCTCAAGCAGTATAGAGCGAGTAGTCCATTCCCACTGGGGATTTGGTTACTGGAGTGGTTTATAAGAGGGCCACTAATTCCATTATTTTGAATGAACAACATAATTTGTTGCTTCGTGTTCTTCATGACAATGATAGAGGTTGGAAGAAGGTTCTTATCACTAATGCCAAATCTCATTTTACCTTTAGTGAAATTGACTGGGTTAGAGGTACGGAGGAGGCTCCGTTTTTTAGTTCTACGAGGTCATTCAAGACCTGTGGTGCCAACACATCCTACGGGAGCAAGGGGTAACAACAGAGTCTCTGGATCTTGTGCTCACTCAAGATGCTACTGTACCAATATTATGGTGATACACAATGAGACCTCCCTACGCTGAAAGTGACCAAGATGTTCTTTTGGGAATATTCGCGAATTGCTATCTTACTTCTACCTGCAATGCTTGGAGGATGGAATACTCCTGAGGCGATTTTGGAAAGTTGCGAAGATTGTTGTCCGATTCTGAACGGGCTTCCACCATACTGAGTAAGCTGGGAACATTGACAACAACTGGGCCAGCTTTCAAGTAATTCTCCTCAAGTTTGTTGACGACTATATCCAAAGGATTAAAATACAGGCTGGTATGTAAAAGCCACCTTGGGTGTCGGCGGAAGTGCCAATGTTGTTTTGAAACCACTCTTGCTTACACGCTGAAGAACAATCCGCGTGCGTATTGTTGCCACGAGTAGCAGTCGTACAAAAGGTGATCAGGAAGAGACAGAGGTAATTCAGGAACATTTATGCTCTGTATACTCCGGAGGATTACCTTGAAGCCTTCTTCTGAGTGATTTTTGGCATATGATTGCTGCAGACCAGAAAAGGGATAGCATAGAAACCATGAAAGTGACGTCATTTCACAGCACTGTGTTCTTTAGTTGCAGCTCAGCATTCATTCGCGCAAAGCTGCAGGGCCTGATGTTATTCATCCTCGTATTCTTAGGGAGGCAGCTTCTGTACTTGCCAAGCCACTTACCTCTTCGCGAGGAATAGTTCTGTGGGGATTGCTCCATGTGATTGGCAAATGTCCATTACTGCCATCCATAAGGTGGGTAGTAATCATAAGGATCCTGCAACTTATTGACCATTGAGCTTCACGCTGTAAAATTAAGGCACCCTGTGGGTGTGGAAAAACTGATTCTAGCTTGGTGGCAAAAGCAAAAGAATTAAGGGTTATCCAAAGCAGGAAAGGACTCTTTTATTATTTGCTACAGTTACAATGTGGGTACGGGTTTGCAACAGGAATTCATCCTGCCTCGCAAAGCTATTTTGCCTCGGGGCCAAGCAAGCACCTAAGCAATTGGGTTCGTGCTTAAGACATCGACGGGAATCCAGTAAGATTTTTTTCTGGATGTTATTCCCGATGCAACGTGCCTTGCAATTTTGCACTGTGGACCCCGTGGACTACGGTAGTTTGTGGCAGTCGCAACTGTCAGGGGTTTGGTAGACGCTATGACAATTCAGGGGCAAGCTCTTTTACAGATGCATAAGTGTCGTCTTGACAGTGGACATTCGCAGACGAATTGCGGCCAGATTGGTGACAACGGAACTAATGCTGGCAGAAATGTTTGGGATTCCCCTGCAAGATTTGCTGAAAAGGGCCCACAAGAAGAATCCGCCGCTAGGAGATCGTCGGATCTGTACGGCATTTTCGCTGCATGGATCCCTGCCTCAACGGGGCCGGGGGTGGCGATCCGGTTAGGGGATACGAGTAATAGTTGGCACGTGTGTGGTACGAGCCCCGCTTCTGCTTTTGGTTTGTGTACTTTCGCTTCTTAAGTTACGGACATGGAGGTCGAATGCTTCCATGGAAGACGCCAGTTTGAGGATTGTGTGGGCCCCGCCCAAGATTAAGTGAAGGGGCATGTTGGTAGTAACGTTTCGATTAGTCATCCGAGTAGTGTGACAAATGTGTACAAATTATTAGCGGCTGCAATGTAGGTGTGGATCCCGTTGCGGCACCGTTAGAACCTTCATTAACTTTTTGGCCGAATTATTTTAGTGGCTTGATGTGTAGGAGCATTGCAGGTTATTTGGCAGCTATCTTAAAGTATTGTCACGGTAAGGGGGAGCCATGATTTCTCGGTACCCCCTGGTCGGGTTATTTGTTAAAGTCATGTTTCAGAAAAGATCACCCTTACCGCTATATGTTGTTATCTGAGATTTGGCTACGGTGGCTCAGTATCTGCGGTCGCTACATCAATCAAAACATCTAGGACTGAAATTACTTGCGGTTGCAGTGGGAAATTGGCCAGCGAAAAAGTTCGAGTTTGGAATGTTGTTTTGTGCTGGAAGAAGCAGCTGTTTTTACTGTCAGGGACAATAAGCCGGTGCGGGATAATTTACCTTTTTTGATTTTGTGATTACGCAGGAATGAAGATCGTCCGTTTGACGCGATCCGCTACATTGTGGCTTACATCCGGCGCACTGCTCCGCTACTTGCTACGCTTTTGCGAGAGACAGGTGCATTTCCGGCGGGCCATTTTCTGTCATATGTTTATCTGCATCTTCCCGTTACATTACAGATGATTCTGCACTGTGCGGCATCCTAAGAGCGTGGGAATCGACACCACACGATTTCGTGCACATTCCGTTAAAGTGGCGGACTGGCGGTGGCATCCCCGCAGCTAGTTATGGAGTGTCGCCATCGCTGAGTCACACCACACATTTTTTAACTGGTGATGAACTTTGAAAATAGCGTAATTTTCCGTCAATCTTGGCCATTGCAGATTAAGGCAATGGCCAATTGGCCATCACTGGACGTATTTAGCATGGATTGCAATAGGGGATTGACCCCTAAGTTGGCTGGACACGTGCTACAGAAAATGCAGGCTAAGGGCCTACTCGGAACAAGTAGTAAGTAGGCAGGCTACACTTTGTAACACAGGGAGGAGGATTACATGAAGGAGAAATGGTGATTTTACAACAACTTGTTCTCACAAGAGCATCAAAGTTCTCCGACGAACCCTTGTTACTTTTCTTGCCTTACGTCTTCAGACCAGCTACAAAAATCAGTGGTGAGGAAGTGTGAGGGAGCAGGGAGAGATGCGATCGGAAGTGACATAAATTTTGCATAAATTAGGTGATATTCAAAGGATCCATCACATGATGAAAAAGATTAACCTGTAACCTAATCCAACATTGAAACCTTTTGTACGCAACACTGTGAAACTGGTTTATGCACATTAGGCTATTCTCGCAGTAATACCTAAGTGTGGATGTAGTTCAATTTCTGCACAAGGAATTTAAAATTGTTTCACTTGCAGTTCCTTGTAAAGGAACATTCCGTATGTATCAATAACCATTTTTGGGAGGGCACTACGTTGTTCATTTCGCACATTCGTTTCCCTCGTCGTAAGTTGTTCACTATAAAGTGAGCCTACAGTGCATTTTTTTTTCAATAAAAGTAACTATTAAATAAGAGCTTATCGAATCTTTATTATTTTTAGTGAATGATTTATGGTGTTGTGCGTTTGCATTTCCTTTAATTTACAGCGATCAGTCATCTTGATTTGAAATTTCTGTGCAAAAACACAACTGCTAGACAAAATTTGAAAAAGGATAGAAAAGGCAGGTCTCTAACCAATCTTCATGTGGGGATATAAAACACGTAATTGCCCATGCTGATCAGTCACAGCTGCCCTGCCATGCCAACTTCCACAGATTTGTTTTACAGTTTTGTGTAGGAGTTTGTTCATTCAAGAACTCGTACTTTTACAAATGATGTCATCTCCAGTATATCCTGCATGATTGTACAGTCAAATACTGCTAAATAAATATAGATTTAAAATTAAGTAGTTTGAAGATCAAAAGCTTCACAAGACACCAGGATGGGGATGTTCTCCAACTAACATACAAAAAAAATCTACTGTACAAAATTCATGTACAACAGATGTGATGTATGATCTGTGAAATCTTTCTGTGAAGTCTTCCACAAAGACCCTCACGTATGAGAATACACGGATAGTGGATAAATGGTTTACAAAATGATGATTACGTGAGATATGCTACTTAATCTTTTTGTGTCTTGGCTTTTTTGCGATTTAGTGGGGTAGCCTTGGAATCATGACGGTTTCCACCGGGGGATTCCTGCAAAGAAAAATAAAAACATTTCAAATTAAGAAAACTAAAAATCTAAGGTTGCAAAACAAATAAATATGTCATTCACTTTGTTAGCACTTGAAACTTGAAAGCATTTTTTTAACAATGTCCTTGAGAAGAAAACAACACGCCATAAACATGGACGGATTATAAGATACGAGAAGGTGGTATTGGTTTTATTTTCTTCAAAATCACAAGCATTTGGTGTTTAAATGAAAAATGAGAGAATTGCCAGCCCCATCGGCTAAATTCTGTTTCTATTGCTTAAGGCGAAATATACATTATATGCAAGTTTTGCATTTCATTCGCAAATGTAATGTTTCCCTATAGAAAAAAAAAAACAATTACTGGCCAGCTCACTAAACACGGAGTGCACATGCGCGTTCCCCTCCATAAGACTAATGGATGCCAAGCCAAATCACGTTTTATACCTCTTAGGTCTAGGGATCGACCGATACAGAAAAATACCGATCCGATACCGATGTTTTCCCATCACTCCGGTCTGATACAGATACCGATACAGCGATACCGATAACTATTTTAAAAAAAGTCAACAGGTAAAAAAGTCAAACTCATTCATACCTCTGACTATAAAAAAACCCAGTCCACACTGCAGAAAGGCCTAATTGCAAAAAGCCGACAGTACGCACGCGTTAAATTCACCGAGACGCTGTTCAGATAATATCATGCGATGCGAACGGTGCTATACAGGAAAGGTTTCTCGCAAGCTAGGCAGAATAGCCAGTGCGCACGGAAGATGGTCGTATCGGCAAAATAACTGTAAATAAACACAGATACAGATCCGATACCAATGCACGAAAATTACCGATAATATCTGTCTATCCCTACGTAGGTCCCAGTATATCGCCAAGTGGTGACTCAAGTGGGGAAGTACGGTGGGTACAGGTAATGCAGATTTTCGCCTTAAGCAATAGAAAAGAATTTGGCCGGTGGGGCCAGCAATTATCTTTATCTATTGTGGCAAAAATTTACATTACCTGCAATTTTGGCATTACAGAAGACCTCGTCGAACATGGTGGTGGGCACCACCTGACGAGTACACTAAGGGTTAGGAACTGGATTCCCAAAAGTCACGAACTGCAGCACAACATAAAATTGCCTTTATTAAAGTTGGAGAAAACAGAAATTTGGTCTCTTGCCTAATTTGGTGGTCTTGAAAAGGGCCGGTGACATCTACTCCTTAGTGCTGTGGGGGAAGTCTTAAGAGGATCTGATGTTGATGAAGGTGAGCAAGGATGGGTTTGACGACTGCGGTAAAAATCTGAGGTGCTGCGTTTATTCCGAAAGGTAGAGTCTGAAATTCAAAAACAGTGTCGTTGCAAATGAAGTGGAAGGAATGATGCACAGAACGGTCTTAAGGAATGTGGAGATATGAGTCTTCTATAGCTACTTAGACAGTACAATTGTTCTTTTGAATTGACTGATGAATGGAATCCTGGGTTGCCATTTTGAATGAGACTTTTTTATCATCTTGTTGAAAGGCTTGAGATTGAAGAAGAGTCTTTCTTCTCCTGATTTCTTTGGCATTAAGAAAATCGAACTGTAGAAACCTCGGCGTTGAGGATTTGCGCAACTTCTTAAGGCTTCCTTTTGGAGCAGGCTGTTGATTTCTTTTCACGGATGATCAGAAGGACTTGTTGCGAATTCCCAAGAGGGTAGAGATATGAGGTCACGGTTTTTGGGAAAATGAAGGAATAAAAAAGTGACAGATGATGCAAAGAAGCCAAGTGCTTTGAATTATTTTCATCCAATATGAGACATGATGGCTGAGATGGCTACCGACTGGGTATGGATGACACCAACGAAACTCCCAGTCATTGGTTATTGTGGGGTCTAGCTTTGGAGTTTGGCGAGGAATAATGACATCGTTGTTCAGGCGTGAGACTGCGTTTGTTGCGCCCTCCTCTGCCACGAGAGTTTGACTTTCCAAGAAGGGACCGTTGATCGTAGTTGCGATTCGAATAGATGTCATTGGGAAAGTACTGGTTCCTTTGTCTGAAGTTGTCATTCCTGTTGCCTTAATTCGGAAAGGGCTTGAAAGTAAACTTGTTGGAATTCTTAGATTGAGGTTTAGCTTTCCCCTATTCGGCTTTCGTGCTACGTCAAGGTATGGAGCAAGCTTGGGAAGTATGTCCCTAAATACGGTTTCGGCCTAATGGATCGGTTGATTTCGAAGTTCATGTTTCGTTGAGTTATTGAGGTTTGGAGCGGATTGTGGCGCGTAAGAAAAGCGTTGAGTTGAAGAGAGCTCTGATCAGCCAGTTTATGGAGTGACATGTGGCAAAGCAAGCCTTCTTAAAACCTTCACGATAAGGGAGACGAGGCGTCTAGTACGTAAACTGTCAGGTTCGTCGGAGAGCTTAACGTACAAAGCGTTAGCAGCAGTATGGAGAACGTCGGACTGTGAGCCAGGGCGAAGGCCAAGGCGTAAAATCTTGTCTTTGTCTTTCAGAACAGAGGATTGCACTTCGACTTTGCGTAGAATGTTCATGTTGGTGCCGAAATCCAGCTTTGCTTCAACGGTGAAGAACTCAAGCTTAAACATACATCTTAAAATTTTTGGGGTTTGTAGTGCCTTCACCAATCAGATGAAAAAAGCAGTTCTCTTCCTGGCAAATAAGCTAACCATCGTTTACTTTGAATGTCGAAAGTTCAGAATTTTTACAAGGAACGCTCACATTCAAAATAGGAAATACTTAATAGTATTTCGCGAATTTCCGATAGGCTGTATGACGAAAAGATGTCAATTTTCAGTCCTCCTATCTTCGTCAGGCTCTCACAGAAAGTGCTTCTTTCAGTTTACATCGCTTTCTATTCCTGGACGAGGTAGTGAAGTTTCAAAGACTCACCCTTGTTTCCACGGAGACCGCTTGGATTGGCCTAAAAGCAAGTGTTTTCTGGGATTCCTGTCCCGAAGGCCACAGCCAAATCTGGTAACAAGCTCTCTGTTCTTTAAAGGTGGGTGATTTGAAGAAGGTTTGTATGGGATGACAAGAAACTTCACTGGAGTGAGCACGACGAGGAGAAATGACGATTATACCAGAGAACTTCTTCTCGCAGGAGGATCAAAGTTCTCAGAGTAGTATCCGACGAAACAGTGTTACTTGTGGGATGTCTCCTTTGCAATCGGCACCATTATTCCTCCTCATTTGCATCAAATTTTACCTTAATTTATGCCATTTTTTCGTCACTTCCGGTCGCGTGGCTCCCTACTTCCTCTACCTCGACAATACAGTCTTTTAGTGGCTGGTCCGACCAACCCGTGCCAGAGGAGGCGGGTGGGAACTGAAAGTAACATAGTTTTGTCGGATTCTACTCGGAGAACTTCGATTCTCCTGCGAGACAAGCTGTCTGGTAGAATCATCATTTCTCATTTATATAATACTCCTCGCTGTGTTACTTATGGGACATAGAGATTAATAAATGTGGTGCGGAGCCAGCCCACTCACCAAATTTACAACAGCCCCTTGAGTTGCATGCACTGCAGCCCCTGGCCGGCCAAGTCCGGTCCCAACTCCCGGCTGTAATGTTATTGCTAAATACAGAGGCGGCGTCCATGATTTTCAAGGGTGAAGCCCCACACCTGGCTGCGGAGGATGTCACCGCTGTTCGCACGGAATGGGCACGAAAGAGATCAGTTTTCACCCCCACCGACTTCAAGACCCCAAATAACCAACGCGCAATCGTCTGTGCCGACACCAGAAGGTGAGGCTGAGCAAAACACAAGAAGATCCCAGCCAGATGTGTCGCCCATCGCGCAATTACACGTCCGGTGTATGTAGTCCACCACATACCGTATTGTGTTCGGTGGTGCTCGTTGGTCGGTGAAGACGCAGGACCAGTCACGGCACACCCCTGGAGCCGGGTTGTGCCCCGCACCACGAAGACGGCCTCCTGCGCATCACCTTCCAGATCCAACCGTGCCACTTAGCTAGCCCTAAGCCAGGGGGCAAGATAGCCTAATAGGTAGCACGACCATTTCATGAGCAAGAGGTCCCGGGTTAGATCCTGACCCCAGCCACCCCTGGTAATTTCGGGAAGAGACGGGCCCTATGATGCCTTGTGCTCATGTCGATTGTGGCATGTAAAAGATCCTAGGAATTTCCGATCGGAGTTACCTAGCAAAATTGTCCCTCTCTCCTTCCGGCGCCACGGCTTCGGCTGGGACTGCGGCAAACCTACAGCTAGCCCTATGCCCCGCGGCGATGGCCAGCAGCCTAGCTACCTAGTAGGACAATAAGTTCAACTCAGACGCTTCAGCGGATGCAATGTTCGCAATTAACAAGCCACGTCAGCCATTTCCCAAACTACCACATACCTGAGCGGGCGGGCGGGGGTGGTGTGGGGTGGGAAGGGGGGAGGGGGAAGTAGTTTTGGAACATGCCCCTACCAAATTGCCTAACCAACGGCTGTTAAACTTTTGACAGTGCAGCCACATAACCTACGACAGTCCTATACTACAAGCCCCCTGCAAATAACTGTCAAAAAAAAATTGACTCAAACTAGCACCGGTGCAGCCACAGGATCCACCCTTCCAGTGCCGCACTATTCAACATGACCGCTTACCAACATAAACCTACGAGTCGACGCAGCAATGTCCGCCTTCACAATGTCTGTCACAATCGCTGACCACATGCACACGTCAGGCCTGGAAACCCCATTGTTCTTCGCACACCGGCACCTTCCATTACCACTCGGAGACCTTGGCGCACGCCTGAAGCCCACTGACTCTCGTATAGCCGCTGCCACTCCTCGCGCTGCCCGTTTTAACAAATCTTGCAACCGTATTTCAAACCTGTCCATCAATGTCGGGCCCATGGCGCCGAGCTCCGTCCGTAATTCGTCTGCTAATGCCAATTTTAGGCCTGTCGCAGCGTATAACATTCGTTTTCAGTAGTGCTTTCACCAGCAACGTTTTTCGTTGCATCCACCAACACCCGCGTGAATTGGGGTTGCCAAGAGCTACCAAAATCGAAGTTTGGATTCATTGTGCAAAACCGTAAGGCCATCTCCCTAGGTAGCAATACCAAACAAAAGTCTGTCTGCGCACCCATCAATGTGTTAGCGGCGAACTCGATCGCCGACGCCCGTCCGCTGCATCGTAAGAATGGCGTGCACGGAGGCATGAATTCTCGCTGCAAAAGCGCCGCAACCACAAACCTATCCGAAATTTTCTTCTCCACCTTTGACAAATGTTCGTTCTTATGTTTTGCCCACCAATTTAGCACCACAGCATCTACTTCCCATATCGGGCATTTAGGCCTAACAGCATCGGGTAAGATCGTACCTCCCTTTCTTGCATAACTGGCATATTTTCCGGCGCGACGCGCCCATCGTCGCTTTTCTGCCGAACCGCAGTAGTGCAATTCACGTTCAACAAACCATCGGGGTCTTCCCAACGGTCCGGATTTCCCCACGGATCATCATTCTCGGTTTTATAGCCATATTAATTTTTAATTTCATTTTCAATGTCATTGCCATTTTCTTGCATTTGTATTTTCATTTTCAAACGACACATACCTGCCAACAACACCTACCGCCCGCCTAGAACACTATTCATTTTCATTTTCATAATGATAAGAGCTTCGATCTCTCCCCCAGCCTGTGGGGTGGATCGGAAATTACGGGTCTTTTTATTTTCTGACCACTCATTTTTCTCATTATATCTACGCCAAACTTTCCTGCTCTCGGTAGCATTAGGCTTAACACACGCCTGCCAATAACACCAACCGCCCGTCTAGAACACTATTCATTTTCATAATAAGAGCTTCAATCTTTTCCCCAGCCTCTGGGATGGATCGGAAATTACGGGTCTTCCTTTCTGATCACTCATTTTTCTCATTATATCTACGCAATTATTCATAGGGCAGTTCACCTGGAATGCGTCTCGTAATGCTACCTGCATTTCCACCAAGTAATCGAAGCAAAGCAGATACAGAGCCTGCCAAACTTTCCTGCTCTCGGTCGCATTAGGCTTAACGGCGACGCCATTTTCTCTGGCCGTCCCAACGGCGCCAATCACCGTTGCCTCGTCTACGGATTTCGACCTTCCACCGTCGCCATCGGCCTGGTAATTTTCGCCCACAGTCTTGGCTTGCTTCGATTTAGCATCCCTGGGCCTGGCTGCACCCGGTTTTCCATCTCGTTGTAAACATTTTTCAAAGAAATGCACACACACAACCACTCAGTGCCACGGCAAAAGAGACAGTGGATTATCAAGGTAGAGGAAGAAGGGAGCGGCACGACCATAAGTAACGCAAAATTCCATAAATAAAGGTAAATTTGATGCTAATGAGGGGGAATAATGGTGCCGATTGCAAAGGAGACATCCCATAAGTAACACAGTGAGGAGGATTATATGAATGAGAATTGTCCGATTCAGATCCAGAAGAGTATGAAGAATTCATGTTCCAAAGTCTGCGTTGTTTTGGAGCGAAAATGTCAGAACTTCTGGGATGGCATCTACGACTGTGAGAACGCTTTTGCTTTTGATGCGGGTCTTTCGTACCACTGAGGCTGGCAGGAACGTTGATGTCGTTGGCAGCTGGGTCGAGCGATCGGTCGCTGAGCACCGTAGAACGCTTCAAGTAGAACGCTTTCGCATCTTATGCTAAGGTATGTTCTTGTGCAGTCCGTAACATTGCCAGCACTGGTGCGTTGAGAACAATTAGAGGAGTCGGGACGCTTGCGTCGACGATGAGGGGAAGAAGTCTTTCACGTTCGAGGAGTGTCGGACAACCAAGCTTACTAAATACCGATGTCTTGGTCGAAACTTCGACTGACGCTACGGTCTGTTTACTTTGGCTGCTCATCTTAGTGACTCACCAATAACTACGCACCACCAAAAGAGTTCTAGGTCTTTCAAATTTGCAAATTTTCGATAGTTTTTACGACTATCTTCATCAGGCATGAACTGTCTTCCTATCCACCAACGATCACCTTGGTGGATAGGATAGGTGGATAGGATTTGGTGGATAGGAAGACAGTTCATGCCTGATGAAGATAGTCGTAAAAACTATCGAAAATTTGCAAATTTGAAAGACCTAGAACTCTTTTGGTGGTGTGTAGATATTGGTGAGTCACAACCAAGCTTGTACATTATCGGGCGTAGCAGCGAAAGATGACGCAGAAACACCACTGGAAGTCCAGGAGATGGCAGGAGTCTTGATATTATTACGGACACGGTCAAACAATTCATGAATTTCAGCATTAAAAAGAGGTTCGTCAGCCAGACGAGAAGGTGAAGCACAATTCCTTACACGAGTAAGAAGGGAGAGAGCTCGGTGCAGGAGGCGAAAGCAAGCCAGTTGGAGAAAGATTTTTAGAAAACTTGACATGGCGCTTGAGCTTCAAATACTTTGCCAGAGCTCCCGAATCTTTGACAGAAGGCTGATTTAATTGAAAGGAGGAGAGCCAGTTGAACAAAGATAAAAGTAGGTTGGCCACAAGGAACCGGGGGCGGCGATGAAGGAATCGAAGCTGGTTGGTAAAGGTAACGAACTACCTTAGGGGGCGGTGACGAAGGAATCGAAGCTGGTTGGTACAGGTAATGAACACGGCGACGTGGCAGAACCCACCGGTGAAAGATGCAATGTGGCCGCCGAAGGGTTTTCAACACCTGCAGCGAAAAAAGCGAAGAAGCACGGCGAGGAGTGTCATGATGGTAAGGTCATAGTGAGGTCGTCAAGGAAGAAGGCCCCACAACCAGGGCAAAAGAGGAGCCGAGTCAAAGACAAGAGCGAGAGCAAGTCAGCGATGGAGAGGGACTCTTGCGGGTCGGCTGCTTCGAGGATCCACAGATTTGCGTCATGATGTCTTTTGCAGAGTTACAGAGAGAAAGTAAGGTGTGACGTGCTCGAATAAAAGGTGATTTGGCTTGGCATTCATTAGTCTTATGGAGGGGAGCGTGCTGCGCACTCTGTGCTTAGCGAGCTGGCCAGTCATTGGTTGTTTTGTCTAGAGGGAAACATTGCATTTGAGAAGGAAATGCAAAAATTGCAGATGATGTATATTTTTGCCTTAAGAGATGCACAATATTTGAAAAATAAAGCTATTTAAATGGAAGTTAGGTTCACACTGTTGCTTGCCAATGGCATCCAGTACCAAGAAATGGTACCAATAAAATTTTGAATGCTTTACAAAACAGCTGTGCCAAAGCAATTGTTCTTTTTTCATTTACATGGGTTTAAAAAAACGTCTTACTATTTTGACATACACATGAAAATTTTAATTATTAGAAGCGTGTAAAAGCAAAAGTACAAATTCATGCGTGATTGTAACGAGAGATACTCTTAACAACTTGTTGAATACGACAAAATACATACCAAGTAATGCTCTCCGTACATTATATGTACGTTCATATGAGCTTTGAATTGCCGTTCCCTGGCAAAGGCTCGCTTGCACCTCCTGCAATGATACATTCCATCCGAGCCAGGTTGAGGATCTTCTTCAAAATCCTCTTCTTCCGATTCATCGCTTACCACTACTGGAGCAGGACGTTTGGTTGGAGTAGCTTTTGCTGTGGTGGCTCTTGGATTCATGACAACGTGGCTGAAATCAAAGGAAAATTATTAGCAGAGCCTGGCACTAAGCTACAAGTGATTCAGAATTAAGTATTAAACTCAAAATAGTTTTCAAGTTTAACAAACTTTTTTCCAAGTTTATTGGACTTGTTAGCACCAAACGAACGCTCTCGAAAATCTATTAAGATGGTGTATTTGAAGATCAAAATCAGTCAATTCTTGGTGAAATTATCAAAAATGGGGTTTTCCTGACACTGCTAACCGATACCTATCATTTTCCTATCTGATTCTGCTGTATCAGTGCAGCCCTTCTTAGCCCTTTAGGGATGGGTCCGCCCAAATGCACTTGCTGTATAATCAAATCTTTGAAATCAACAGCTTTGCTACACGTTAGATCAACAACGTTCAGCCAATTTCAGTACTTAAAACTAAAAAACGGGGTATGGAGGCCAGTTCACTAAAAAAAAGGTTTCGTTCCCTTACTTCAAAAGGGTGAGACGCTATTTTTTCTTCTAAAAACCGTTTATAAGCCATTATTTTCAAATTGCATATGCAGTCCTAAACTGTTAAAAAATCATCTGGCAAACAATTGATCTCTCATCGGCTTGCTGCCCTCCAGCAGTCATGACCTCATCAACAACAAACTGACTTAGGTAATCGATAACGAGTAACAAGTGTGTGATGCTAATGGTCCCCCCTCAATACTTCACTGAAATCATCAAACTCATCCTTGAAATCATCCACGCCTTGCAGCAACAACATTCCATCCAACAAATATGTGTGGATAAATAACCATTTTCTGTGGAGTTTGTGAAAGACCATTAAAAAATAGTTCCAGCGAAAAAATGAACCATCTTCTACTGAGAGTATTTTTGTTTTTGAATTTGAGCGTTAAAATTGTGATCGATTAAAAAATAGTTGTGTTTCAAACCCCACCGTGCAAAGCTAAAGCCCCTGCACGAACATTATTTTATTTGTTATGCAGAAAGGCTGTGGTGGTTTTTTTCCTGATTACTTCATCAAAAATTGAACAAGCTTGACATTAAAAAAAAAATCCACATTCGATAAACAAATCTGCACAAAAAGCCGTAACGTTTTTCATGTAGTGCAGTATTTGAATGGTTTCCTGAGGTGCTTTTAACGAATGCGATAAAAAAACTACCAATGACTTTAATTATGGAAAAATCAAGGAATAACTTCCTTTTTTTTTCAAGTTACCTAACAAGACCTTGATTGAGACGTTACCACCATCTCAAAAAGTGTCCAGTTACAGCAGAGGGCATGAGACGTAGCAAAAAGCGCTAGACGTGCGCCATAGGTCACAGGCATTTTTATATTCTTGGCATCAGAAATTCGAGCTCGGATGGAATGAATAGTAAAATATAGTTAAAAAACCACATGCAATTTAGTTGGATCTGGACATTATAAAACACTTAAATTTGGAATTAACATAGGCTACTTAAATAGATTTGGCAAATTTTCGTTAAGGCAAGAGCTTACTCATCTTCTCTGGCCCATTTTAAACTTAAAGCCAAGTAATTTAAATCCAGGCAAAGTGAGTGGGAAAGTGCCAACTGTCGAACTGGCCAGAGATGATGTAAGGTCTAGTCTAGCGAAAATTTACCAAAGCATATTTAGGTACATTAAAATAGAAAAGTTGGGAAGAATTCCAATTCCAAGTTTTTTATAATAAAATATAGTATTGTGTGTCCAACTAAACTACAGCAGTCATACAAACCGGCAGCCCCACCTAGACTTAAAAAAATACAGATGCAAACCTATTTACACTGCCTTTTGGACTTATATGTCAGACTGCCTGAGTGGGAAATCTTAACCACGACCTTTGAAACCGAGGCCCTACCGCCGAGCCATACTGACACGGCCTGCTAAAGGCAGTGTCAGTATGGCTCAGCGGCAGGACCTCGGCTTTCGGTTTCAAAGGTTGTGGGTGGGTTCGATTCCCAGCTAAGGCAGTCTGACATATAAGTCCAAAAGGCAACGTAAATAAGTTTGTATCTGTATTTATTTAACTCTTGCTAAGCCTTTGGCTCTCCATCTTTAGACTTTTTACCGTTTTTTTTTTTTTTGAGAACAGTAAGCAACAAGCATTCTTAACAGACTTGAAGCAATTCTTCTTATGATGTGAGGGGTACTTGGTTGTAAGGAACCTTTTTTAAGAGTTTAAGAGTTGCATATTTATTTTACAAACACTGATGATGCTTTTGAGGGTATTAAGTCGTCCGTTCGGGCTTTTGCGGATGACACCAAAGTATCCAAGAAAATTTGTGCCAAGGATGACTGTGACGCTCTTCAGCAGGATCTTGATTGGATTGCGAGTTGGGCGAAGGAAGCCAAAATGACTCTTAATATTGCGAAATGCCACATCCTGCGAATTGGGTGGCGTCCAGGGAAACTGGCCTTTCCCTACGAGATTGGGGGCATGAAGCTAACTGAAGTTACGACTGAAAAAGATTTGGGTGTGGTTGTGTCGGCAAATGGGAAAAGAGCTGACCAATGTGCGGCTGTCGTGGCCAAGGCAAATCGGGCATTTGGTCTCTTAAAAAGAACACTTACTTCGCGAGCACCCAGTGTTATGGTGCCAGCCTACAAGGCTTTGGTAAGGCCTTTGTTGGAATATTGCACCCAAGTCTGGTCACCATCAGTACCGTAGCTGAGAATTGTGGGGCCCCCCCGCAAGAAAAATGTGGGGCCCCTATGCTAATGCGAAGTGAATTCAGAAAATTTCAGTATGGTACCGGTACCGGTACCAGCAATTTGAACTATTGCCTATTTCATTACTCTTTTTCATGAATTATACAAAGAAAATTTTTTCTCGGCCTTGCATTACTTTAAATTTTGAGTTGCTCCAACACAACTTAAATCAAAGGACTACTACTGCATGAGACAACGAATTTATGGATGACTTGATGACATGAATTACAGGTGAATTGCGAATAGGAAAAAAAAATTTAGTTTCATCTTACTACAGGCACTCTACAACTGCACGGTTTATTTAGCCAACCATCCACTCACGGGTAGCATTTCGACAGAAACGAGCAACCTCCGTTAGGTAGAAATCGTCCGGTCGATTGGCTCAAAATTGTTCATCATTGTTCAACATAAACAATAATTTCGTTATTTTCTTTTTTATGTTGCTAGTTATGGTTCGTAAGAACTAAAAACACAAATTATTATTTTTTAAAGTTTTGCTGGCCATCTGTCTCATCAAGACATAGGTATTGCGATGACTCGCAAGAGAAATCAGCTGGCGTTGTAGTCAGATTGGCTGGTCGCTTCGTTTTGGAGGGAAGAGAATGGGATTGGCATTTTTTTTTAATGCGCACTACTGGCAACTGAATGAATATATGTGGGGCTTTGATTGGGGTTTTGAGTGGGTTGTTTGGTTTGAGAAAACAGCCTGTGTGTTTAAACGTTTTGAGTGAATGAGAAAATTAAAAACTGAAATATTTAAAATGCAAGTTCAGAAATTTGGGGCCCTCTTTTGAGCCCCCCCCCCCCCCTTGCGGGGGCTGCGGGGGCTACACCTACGGCCCTGGTCACCATACTTAGTGAAGGATGTTAAGATTGTTGAGTCCGTCCAAAGGAGGTTCACTCGCATGGTTGGGACCTTGCGATCCACCCAGTATGACGAACGCCTCGCGTCCCTGGGGCTGGAATCCTTATCGATGAGGAGGCAAAGGATGGATCTGACTTTCGTCTTTAAACTTTTAAGTGGTCTCCTTGATGTTGACTGGAAGCAGCTCTTGATTGTTAGAGCGGACAGATATGCAGGACCTTAAACTCTTTTTTTGAGGCGGTGTCGTACTGATGTGAGAAGGTTTTGTTTCGGGGTTAGGGTTGTGAGAGCATGGAACGCACTGCCTGAAGAAGTCAGGTGAGCACCATCTCTGAGTGTTTTTAAGTGTCGCCTGTCCTTGTGCAATATCATGGGATAGAACTTGTTCACGGTTTCTTTTGTCCTCTGGGACGCTTCACCGTGTGGATTCTCTACTTATACTACTTAAACACACAAAAAATATACTATACCTAACTGGTGAGGAACATGCAATTGCAAGGACAGTTAAATATACACAATTTCTTACATGACTTTTGGAGATTTCTTCACAGCTGGTACTACTTTAGGTGATGGTACTGTGATAGTTTTCGCTTTGGGCAAGGTAGGAGTCTTGACAATATTAACAGTGGACGTTCCGGAAGCTGTTCCTTTAACCATGGTCACTGTGACAGCTTCAGCAACGGGAGATTCTTCTACAACCGGGGCCTCGCTAGCAGCAATTGTCGTTTCGTCATCAGGTTCTTCCTTCACAACCAGTTCATCTTTGGGATCGAACGTGGCAGATGTGTAGTCATGGCCGCCGTCTATACATACTACTGGACTGGACACTATCACCTTCTTGGGAGGGGTGTTCGGGACTGGCTTGGGTTTGGAATATGTTATCATGCTTGTCTTCAGAATGGACGTCATTTTCACTGGCTTTGCCCCATGCAACTCGGTGTCGGTGTCGTCATTATCAATGTCAGTCGAATCGTTTTCGGATGACTCTGGTAGACCAACATTGGCCACAACAGATTCGGAGTCTTCTTCTACTGATGTTGTACTTACTTCAGCCACCTCTTCTGGTAGCTCGACCCACTCACCGCTCATATCCACTTGCTGCTCTTCAGTTATCGTCACTTCAACTTTTGCAAGTTTCTCCACATCATCAGACTCTACTGTATCTTCTGTTGAATCCGCAACATCTATGTCGGCCATTGTAAGCCGAGTTTGTGTTGCCACTGCCTGGCTAGATTTGCCTAGAGGTTTACCGGCGACTGGTGCAGTGACTGTCTTTACCATTACGGGCCCACCGGGCATTTTCAATGCGCTACTAGCGTCCAAAGGCTTTGAGCAGAGCATCAAAGCCGCAAGTTCCACAGAACCTGGAGCAACATGAATCTTGTGAACTGTCTGTAGGTGCTGTAGCATGCTCCGTTCAATTAATGTGAAACGATTGCACAAGCGGCACGTGTAAACAGACATGGCATACCCAGTCTTCTGAGTATCTGGAAAGGATAAAAATAAATAAGGAATGCAGTAAATAAATTTCCACAAAGGGAAAAAAAAAAGTTTCCACAGTACTGCTCATAGTTCGTTACAACCTAAACTGTCATAAATAATAATAGTTAATTCCAACAGTCTATTGCATTTAAACTCTTGGCAATACAGGTCCAGGTTTGTAGGGCATCCATCATTACGTGTATCACGATACTGGACACTCCTGGCTATAGCCTGATGCTCCGCATGCGTCTAGGAAATAGATAATGTGTTCTTTAGCAAGAAACTCCTTTCCAGTTTTAATTTTCTGAGACCAAAGCTCGAAAATTTGCCTGAAAAGAGTTGAGTGCTAAAACGCACAAATTATAGATTTATAAAAGCACAAGTGGCATTCTGTGTGAGAGTTTTCATTTTCTTTCCACAAAATCATTCTTACTAGATTCAACATCAGATTTAATTTACTAAGTGTTAGGCCATGCAAAGTTAATTGTTTGGTTTACAAGCGCATGAGGCTGCCTAAATTATCGCGGGTCAAAATTTTTTATTTGAATCTAGGTCCATCCACTAAAAAATAAAAATCCATTTTATCCGGCTCGACACGAGCTTTTCAATGGTGCTAATTTCAAACCTCTAGCTCAAACCACTAAGAAGTTATGTGCCAAAAACTTAGAAAAAAACACTGAATACTAGATGACAAATAACTTATTAGCAATATATTATAGTTTTTTGCCATATAGGCTATTATATATTTTTAGGCTTTCTACACGCATTTTCAGCTTTCATCTTTACTTGTTGAAGAAACTTGGTTAAATAAAATAAATGCCTGGTTGCCTGGTGCTTCAATTTGCAACCTCGCTCATAAACCAAACAATTTATTTTCACGGCCTGTAACAGTCAAGGTTTAACTTATAAAATTCTGAATATAACCTATGGTACTAGCTCCCATCAATGGTTATGGTGTTCAGAATCACAAACCAGGGCTCCAATTTTTGCTACTTGGCAATTTTTTTTCTCCACAACAACACACTGCGTGAGAAGTGGAGAACCTTGTGAATACAGTGGGCCACAACCAACCGCTAGACTTAATTTAAGACGCTCGAGATGACATGAGGAGGTAAAATTGTAGTATAGTACGCCACCTGAAGAAGATAGTCGGCTGTCTTGTAACAACTGCAGCGGGGGACTGTCAAAAATGAACCAATTATGAAATTTTTCTCAAGTAAACCTTTTTTATCTGTTTAGTTGGCCGTATGATTCATATGGTGGAAATCCTTCCTATATAAAGAACTTTTCTATAAGAAACAGCGTCATAAAAAGAGCACTATTTTTCAGTATTCCATAGGTCCAGTCACATTGAAAAAAACAACCTTGATATGGAATAAATTCACTAAACGTTCAACAAGAAATCACTCAATTTATCAGACGACGAAAACAACAAACCCAAACCACAACCCAAAATCAAACTTGTTTTATCGTAGAGTATAAAATTACAGTTAAAATTATATTTTGAAGAGCTTTAAAACACACTGTCCTTTTAATATAATCACAACGTAGATAAAGTTGGTTTTGCATTTATCTGGACTGTTAGCGTCTGTAAGAAATTTTCATATCATTTCACTTGCAAGTTCATTGTAAGAAGGCCTTCTGTATCAAAAACTTCCATAAAGAACCATGTTTTTGCTCTCAATACATTTTTCGTTATAAAAAGAGCTAGCCTAAATAAAATTAATTTGGAACTGCAATTCGTTAAAAAAAAATAAAAGCATTCAGTTTCTTTACAAAATAATTTTTGTTTCCGTAATTGCTCACCAGAAGTAGATTCAGGTGCATCCGAACGAGGAGTAACCAAACTAGCTTTCGTTGGTATTGTAAATGCAACATCTACTTTTTGATTACTGTGTGTGGAGTTGATGTGTTTTTGTATATCTTCTCTGTCGTGGTACGAAAGATTGCACAATTTGCATTTGAAGACTCCAAATGAAGACTTGTGCTGCAGAAACGTCACAAAATCCTGAAATTCTTTTTTGCAAATACCACAAATGTAGACATCGGATTCGTCCGTCATCTACACCGGAAAAAAAAAAGGAAATAAATGTCATTAAACAAGCGATTACAGCCAAGACTTCCATCATGCATAGGTAAATACAACTTTACAAAAACTGTAAGGTTAGTTTAACAGTCACAGTCATTCAACGCATAATCAGAAAATGACACCGCATAGTAACCCTTGATCCAGAGGGGTCCCCTTCCCCCAAAAACAGTTAAAAAATATGTTACTTTCAAAACAACCCGACGACTTTCTCAAGCTTTCACAAATGCTTCAGAAATGTAATACTGGTAGGTAAATCAAAAATTATTTGAAATTTATTTGTTATTTGGGATGGATATAAATTGTGAAAAAAAAAGTATTCCCATTTTCCATTTAGGTTGCAGGTTTAGCTGTGCAGACAGATTCTGCATAGGGCATCAAACAATGTTGGGCTGGCTAAGTTAAGAGTGATAAACAATTGCACACAATAAAAAAAATCAAACCCTTTTTACAAGCTAAGAGATCATAATATCAAACTGCAATAAAATAATTTACTGTACCATGTCATGTCTGGGATCCCCCTTACGGTTTAATTTGTACATTGTCGGAAAAGTCTCTTAATTGAAAATAAGGATTTCAAAAGGAAAGCTGATGAGTGGAGATGATTTGGTGGAAGCAAATTAGAAATGCATACCAGTTCTACTCATCAGCCTTCCTTTTGAAATCCTTTTTTTAATTACAGACTCTTCCAAAAATGTACATATTAAACCCTGGGGGGATCCCAGACACAACATGGTGTAGTAAATTATTTTATTGCCGTTCAGCTTGGATTAAAACCACTTAAGGACTGGAACATGAGAAACTAATTAGAACGGCACTCCAAGACGCATCTCAGTGAACACCTCCCCACCCCTTCACCGACACAGCCTCATTCAGCAACAAAAGACTCGTACATGTAATGAAAATTTCTGCAATCTGAAGCCCATACTCAAGATCTTTCAGTAAGGTGTGACTTAAATTAAAACACACTTTTCACTACTGTGTTGTTCCTTGAATACAGACAGTTTAGAAGTGTATTCCAAATTTGGTCCAAAAGGTTGCCATTTTGACATGATTGGACAAGTCACAAAATGATACCCATAAAAGCTGCTCCAATTTGGCTACAGCAACCTTTCCAACAATGCAGAAATTAAACCCTCTTTTCCACTTCAATTCCTGACGTTGCAGGGCTCGAAATGAGCGGTATCGCATCGCAGTTTGCACCACAATTTTTGACATTAGCGATACAAAATGGAAATTTGCGTAGCAGTTTAGCGACGCAACATCATGGCGAAAGAACTTTATAACTATGTGGAAAATTCCTTTTGCAGTAGGCCTAGCCCATTTACAATAGAACGTTCATTGTGTTCCGTAAAATTATTAATTCTAAATTTCCAATCCCTACAGAAGTTACGTTATTTTTATACCACGTGCGAAGAATGAAATTGAATGATACACAATCCTAATATAAAGCATCAGAATATTTAGGTGTTAAAAAAATTATGCAATTTATACGTCACATAATGGCATTCTCTAGTTCTAGCTGAACCATCAATTAAAATGAAAACGCCCTTTTGCCTGCCAAGAAAAATAATTAAGCTTCATGAAAACTGCTAACCATTATTTTGCGATTGCTACGTAAATTTTATTTTGCATCGCAATTATGCTGCACACTTTTTTCTGGACATTTCGAGCCCTGCGTTGTCCCAATGTGCCCCTTACGGGTGGGGAGGGCGGGCTCCAATTGGTAACATAGTATTTCCACGGGATTCTTCATATAGGACTAAAGTGACAACATTTTTCATCGCAGTTGGATCACGTAAATTCCATCACACAATTTTATTTTGCAGACTAGCTAGGGGTCTTTGTTTTGGTGACGATCGCCCAAAAACTACAATACTGTAACAAGTTTCAAATCTGCATAAACGTACTTATGATGCCACACTGCAGTTCGTAACACTGGATGCCTGAATGAATCTAATACTGATCCAACATACCTAATCGTAATCCATCATTGACCAAGTGAGCAAAGAAAACGAGGCCCCGTTTTAACATTGACGATTTGCCACTTTTCTGTTTGTCTGCTGCTCTGTAGTTACACACAAGCGCATGAACCCATTCGAATGCAATTTGATAGCCTCGCAATAATCGCAAAAATACAACTGAATGACCAGTTTTATAACAGTTGCCAAAATCTAAATTGCTTTCCAAAAAAAAAGTTTTTCACCCGATACCGTAACTTTCGAATCGTTTATTAGATTGAACACAAATGGTTATGAATTTTTTTCCAATTCCAAGATGAAGAACAAACAGAGTACAAAAAAAAAAAAAAAAAAACGGTTATGGCAGTCATGATCAAACATGCTATTCGATTCATATGAAATTGCTACAATATTATATAAAATAACGTTGAACATATCTACAGGTTGACAAACATACAAAATGGCATCCAATAAACAGTTTTTGGTAAACTTTTAAATCGTTTATCAGATTAAACACTTAGGCCTACTAGTTAGGCTAATGATAGGCCTAATTAGCCTACGTTCATTACATAGGCTAAGGTATTTTAAGTTTTATGAAAATTGAAAAAGAGTGGCAAAAACTATCCCCCCAAAAAACTGTTTTAAGGCATTATGGATGACCTAGCCTACCCAAATAAAATTATGGCAGGAATATTCTTTGAAATGCAGCTGAATGAATAAGCTTTTTTGTGGAAGGGGGGAACAGAGAGTTACTTGTAGGTGTGTCTAGCACGCTTAAAAGTTTATAAGCAGTAACAATGTTTACAACTGCTACCTAATTTTTACGGTAAGGTAGAGTGAGAGTCATAAAATATTCTACAATAATGAGGTTACCATTTTTCTTTCTTTCACAGCACCGCTTCTGTGATCTGAATCAGTGCATGTTAGGATGTTGGCAACCTTATCAACAATTTTTTTTAATCAATGATGGAAACGCCAGTGATCTTCTATTCCCAAATATACTTATAGCAGTATATTGTTTAAAAACAATGGCATAAACATTGGTGACGATGTGGCGTTAGGCGTTACCCATACACCTGGCAAACTAACTCTCTAACTAAAAAATGAAGGAACACGAGAAGAACACGGGCTCCTACCATGTATCCAGACAACAAGCGAAGGCGGTGATTGACAACAAAGAGGGCAAGTTTCGATAATTTATGAGGGCCAACCTAAGTCTTTGCCCCAAAAAAGGTAGGGGAAAAAGTTGTTCAGCTGATCATTTTTGGCAATTCTAGCGTAACATGAAGCAGATCGGTGAGGCGTACGTTTTCTTCTAAGCCAAAATGAAAATCCAGGCAGGCTACAGTGTTAAAAAATTCAATGAAGAAAAGTTTGAATTGAATGCTTATTAATTTGACAACAGAGACTGGACTGGCTGAAAAGAAATGGTTTGTTACATTGTGCAGACTCGATTCGCAGCTGTGTGTTCTACTGCTGAGTACAAACATGTGGCTGTACTCCGAATCAAGCTGTACAGTACATAAAACACTACATTTTGGTTCTGCAGTAGAATTTATCACTTTGGAAATGCAAAGAGCGCTAAGGAGTCGGACGTTATATTTTGCATACTTTTCCCTTTAATCAAGAATTTTGCTGTTACTGCGGTGGTTTTGGTGGGTACTGTAGGCTACTTGTCTATTATTTCACTAATTACGTTCTTGTCCAACACGCCTCTTTACCAGGTCCTCCACGTATCACTGATTATGCTGTGGTCCGTCGTAGGGATGAAACGAATATTCGGTATTCAGCATTTTAACTATTTAGATGTATACTCAGCAAATTAAGTATTCGGTATTCGGCAAATTTTGTATTCGGTGCATCCCTAGTCCGTCGTCTTGTTACTATTGTGGGTTAGGTAAGATAATTTGCCTTGGTTCGAATTTCGTGGGATCAGGAGGCATTTCATGCAGGGAAAGACTTTCTACGACTACACAGCAAGTACGTCAGTACATAACGGTCAAGAAAACACCTTGTGAGTAGGCTAATACAGTGTAACTTAATTTTCACCTTTTTACGCAAACAAACTTGCAGCAAGATGATAAAAAATAAAAACAATCATCACTAAGATAGGTTTGGAGTGTCTGTGATCATGGCGGCAAAATTCACTTTCAAAATAAACACTAGAAGCCAAAAGGCACATATAACATTTGTTGAAACTCCTAAACTGTAAACCACCTTCCGATCATGAATTTTAAATACGAAACTATTCTTTTTTTAGACGACTCCACGTCGAAATTTCGACGAATATTGAGTTGTTTTCAGTGCAACCAAAAGATAGGTCGATGACATCGTACTTCGTCAACTTGTACATAGTGTTCTTTAAAACTAAGGAAAAACAAGAAAGGTATAATAAAGTAATTTTTTACGCAATTGTTTGCCCATTTTTACCTTGATTTATGAATGTTCTGACGGAAGTTTTACAAAATATAAGTGAAAAAGTCACTCAACACAAACCGCCATCGCTGTCTTTTAACGAACTCTAAAACCTGATATAAACCGACCTCAAAAATGAGGTTAATATCGTACGACTGCTACGCATAGAAGTGAAATAGGAATGTTGAAGTTGATTTATTGACACAATTAAACGAATAGAGAAAACTAAAATCCCGTTCTTAACGTATTTTTAGGTCCATGAATTAATTAAGATGGTTCGTAAATATATCTCTTCCCCACCGCTTAGGACGACCGCGCTTTTCCGGTTAGTAAATTAAAGTTGGAAGGAGACACTAAGGCGTTTATTTTATCCGTTATTGGCATTATTAGCTAGCAGTGGTTATTTTTGAATATGGAAGTGTGCACTTCGTTTGCTAGCGTAATAAAATCTATTGCTTAGAATTGTGTAATCGTTATGTTTACGAAGACTTACTAATTAAAAAAATACAAGCACTTGTAGGGAATCGCGTCCTTTCCCGCCATTTTTGGAAACGTAAACAACGAAACGTGCTGGCCGAATAAAATTTTAAATGTTTTAAACTTTAAATACAAGATTAAATGCAAGAGAAATATTCGACTTTGAATTACAGATATGACAGTAATGTTTCAAACGATTCAAAGATGCTATGTAATCTATCTTACAGTAATAACCTTCTCCGCACTAGAAGCATTATTTTCGTTAATTAGTGTGGTTGATTCCACCAAATGCACTATTTTATTCTTGAAATGTTAAGAAAGGTTCAATGCCAACTCAAAGCAATTTTCTTAAAAAAATTAGGGTGTTTTACTGTAGATTTCGTTTTTAACGCATGGTTCTCCAACATTTAAGGAAACCCAGAACTTCCGGTTTTGCTAACGACGACGATGGTGGTTTGCTTCCTAAATAATGACAGTCTGACGCTAAAACCTAGAATTTCAATGTGCCAAAATTAACTGACTTAATCGCTAATGGCGGACGACATCGACGATTTATTGGATGAAGCAGAATCTATATACATCCAAGAGAACGCCAATAAGGCGAAAATTGAATGTTCAAAGACTTCTGCTTCAGTAAAGCCACTTCCCAGGTAGCCATCAAATGTCGTTTAGTCAAGGTTTAATGCACTGACATTGACAACACTTGACAACACTCCCACAACAAAAACGTAGCACCAGAATGTATTGTTCATGGCACTATTTTTTACATAACGTGCTGTTAAACACTGCCAGTACACGTGCATGCTCTAACACTGTTTACCTCGATATCGCCGAAGTTTATTATTTTTAAAATTTAATACAATTCTGCGACTGATTTGTTTGTTTTATAGGAAAAAATTAGACGACGAATTACAAGCTGCAATAGAAGATATTTTTGATATCCCGGAGCCTTTGGTGAGAATGCATAACCGTTCATATGTGAAATATTGTGCAAAAAAAATAAGTCAACTGGGCCTGTCCGGGATTTGAACCCGGGACCTCTCGCACCCTAAGCGAGAATCATACCCCTAGACCAACAGGCCGCGGTGATATTTCTTCATTGAATTATCTGTATAGAATAACTTTAATTTTCTGTTTAAATAAATTTTATTATTTTAATTCGTTTTTAGGATTTGTCGAAGGAACAAAGAGATGATATTAAGTCCGGAAATCTCCAAAAGAGGTAAAACGCTAGTAATGTCAACGTGTCACTTAGAATTCCTGCTTTTCTTGAAAATATTTATCAGAGTCGGTGGGTTGGTTGAAACCTTCAACATTTGCGTAAGTTACCCCCACCTCCAACTCACCCTAAAAATATGTTGGTACCCTCACTTGGAGGGACCACCCCCATTTTTGTTTTAGCAGCCTTCTCTCTCGCTTCCAAAATAAAATTCTGTTGTTATTAAAACTTAATACAGTTATCGCCATATTGCTGAAGTTTTCTAGTCGTCGGCACGAAAATTCCTACTACCTGTAAATTTAATTGCATTCAGTCCCTGGGTGCTCTTTAATGTCTTGAGGTTTTTTGCTCTCTAGATACCATCAGTCTGCAACCCTACTGCGCATGCGTCACCGTGCGCAGCCCTCCTATAAAAGCAGACGCTACGGCCAGATGGCCGTATCTTTTCCTCAAGCTCTCGTCGTAGACGGTCGCTCAGAAGACTCTCCTACAAGCTTTCGCCTCTACATCTACACGCCCGGTTGAGGTGCCCTCACCCTGAAGATCCTTCGTCGAAAGCCTCTCGCCCAGAGAAGTCGCTCGCCCTGAAGATCACGTCGACAACCAAGACCTTCGTCGAAAGCCTGTCGCCTTGCTGAACATTCGTTGAAAGACTCTCGCTCTGGAACACTTTCGTTGAAAGCCTGTCGCCCTAGAAGACTTTCATCGAAAGCCTGTAGTCCTGGAACACCTTCGTCGAAAGCCTATCGTCCTGGAACACTTTCGTCGAAAGCCCTTCGTCAAAAATGGCTGCCGTCACTCCACCTGCAAGCCCTCCACCGTGTTGGGACACAATTTAAGCTTTTGTACCGCATTACGTGTGTTGGATGATGCGAGGCAGAACCCAAGCATCGTTGTTCTGCCTTCTCCCACCCAACCATCGACCTCGGCAGCCCTTCATCATTCTACTGCCTCGCCCATCCCATGTGGCCAACACCAACTTTAGTCCAACTCGTCGTCCAGCTCTTCATCTCCTGCACCTGACAAGGATGCTTCCAGTAGCCCCATTGATCTTTCGTCTTCTGCATCCCGACATCAACAACCCGAAGGTTTGCCGTGCCACGAAATTCATCGCCTTATGGACCGTGCAATTAAAGACTTTTTTTTACAAAGGCAAGCCGGCCAACCCCGTCCCTCCTCCCTCAACGTCCGAGATTGGATCGCATCATCCAATAACGACTCCCGGAAAAGAAAACGAGCATCAAAACCGAATTCACCACCAACTAAGAAATGTCGTTCCAACACGTCATCGTTGGATTTACAACGCCTTCTAAGCAACATCATCCACCTGGATGACGGCCTCGACTCAGCATCTGCTCTCGGAGCACGATTTCGCATTTCCGCACCAAGTAAACTTCAAAATGCAGCCGCTCGATCCTCACGGAGACTTCCTGCAAGACGACACCGACTCAACAGCAATCCCAATTTTCGACCTCTTGAAAGCTGTTGAAGTCATCGTCCCAAACAACTACATTTACAAGCCGGGTCCAACCACCACCTCGAACAAACACAGAGGCCTTTTAACTGGATTCGGCTTCGGCCTTCGCGAAAGGAACAACAGAGAAAGAGCAAGAATCGGCCAATCAACAACCCTGCTAACAACACTACTCCGCACAGGTGGCTCCCTCTTGGGGAAGGGTGAACCCCTCGAACTGGACAAAGATCCTCCTCCACCTCGTCCCGGCCGGGAATCATGGTTCTTCCACTCATCAGGTGATGGAGCAGCTAACCCGAGGGAATGTGAAACCTACCATCAGTCTGAATTTCTTGCCACTGAAGCGAAAATGGGCTTCGGAACTGCACTTTTCATCCCCAAAACAGCTGACGTCCCAACGGCTGTCCTGAAAGAAAATGACAAGATTTTACATTTAGGCCTACGTGCCGCATCCCAAGCTTATGTCCTTGGCACTGCTATCAACGCCCTCTGCGAAAGATTAGCCAAGAATCAAGCAAACGAAACATCAAACACCTACACATCCTAACCTCCGAACTGTTAAAAAAGATATCTTTCGCTACCTTCCACGCTTTCAACTGGTTCACCAGGGCTCTGTTCAACTCAAGCCTCTTGCTCCGTGACATCGCCCTTGGCATGACATCGAACTTAAAACGCTTCGACCAAGCACATCCTCCTGCGCAATTTACCCCTTCATGAGTCCGACACCCTTTTGAGGGGCCTGATCCCCACCTTGGCACCTCATCTGGACATCTCTAGGAAACATCTCTGGACATCTCAAAAGTTGTTTTGACTTATCCTAAAATACTTACCTGTAAAAATCGGCCCACCTCAACCAGCCCTTAGGCTTTCGGCAATAAAATATGAGCAGGAAACAGGTTGCGAGCCTAGCGGCAATTTGTGCACCAAGCGGGAGCACTATTATCTGACTATCGGTCTGTATTTTTGTGTGTTTAAGACATAAGATCTTATCTAAAACAAAAAGCTGAAAATTACATGCAAGTATTTTAGGATAAGTAAAACCAACTTTTAGGGGTGAAACTCCGTCTTTACTCATCCTAAACGCCATTTGGCAAGATGTTGAGGGCAGCTTCCAACTAAAAACTGAAACAAGCAAACATGTTTTAAGGTTATTTTTTACTCTCTTGTCAGATTCAAAGTAGAACTCCCTTCAACTCTTCAAGAATTATCCAAATAGCAAGAAATGTTATGTTTTTAGTTGAATATGGTAATGGTAGTTTGGTAAAAAAAATCATTACAATGTGCTGTATTTAAGTCTTGGACCTGGTGTTGACCCTGAAAAAAATTGACCTGAAATGTTTACTTTTGCAGTATTTTGATACGATTTATCATTCTTGTGATATTGGCATAGCTAGAGTTTATCATATCAAAAACCAAAATTGGTAAAAGGGGCCGCTAAGTTCCGAATGGTTCGGCCCTTCAAAGGAGTGATATCAACACACCAAAACATTCGCCAAGTTAATCGCACCACTTCATAGTTCAAAAGTTAAATGAAAACTAGAACATTGCTACTTTCGGTAGCAAAAGTTTTCATTTAACGTCGAAAGTATTATTCGGTCCGATTAAGTTGGCGAATGTTTTGGTGTGTTGATATCACTCCTTTAAAGGGCCGAATCATTCGGAACTTGGCCTTTTACCAGTTTTGGTTTTTGATATGATATCATTCCTTTTTTTTTTAATTGTGTATTTACTCGACTCCACTACCATGCAGATTTGTATTAAAGTACCACATCAACAAGAAATTGGTTTTCAACACTTTACTATTACCTTTTGCCTATTGGCCGAACCATTCTCAACTTAGTCACTCCTTTATAGGTTTTTGGTTTTATTTTAATTTTGTTGTAATTTGATTTTAGTTATTTTTGGTGTGTTGATAGAACTCCTTTGAAGGGCCGAACCACTCTCAACTTGGTTGCCTCTTTACCAGTTTTGGGCTTTGTTTATTTTGCTTTGTTTTAACAGTTGGTTTATTTTTTGTGAATTGGACTGAATACAATTTCTTTGGCAACGTTGTTTAGATTTATCGTAATACACTAGTGTGTGTCTAGGCACACACGTCAGTAAACACGTTTTCATTATCCGAACTTTGGCCGTCCAATGAGAGACGATGCCGACAATACTAACAATGGTTATAACAATATTTTCGTACTTACGTGCCCTCCCACGCCATCTCCGTTACGCCCTTAGGCTTCTAACCATAAAAAGTATGCAGTTCGTATTGTACTGCACCCATTCATCCAATTTCATAGATGGAAGCCTTCCTGTTATCTCGGTATCAATGAATAATCACCCTATGGGATTTAACATGGGGATGAGCGGACTACCTAGCTAGCTAGCTATGTAGTAACTAGTAACACATTTTTAACGTTATTGTGGTCAGATTTCGCATTGAAAGCAGCTTAGCTGGCATTCCTACACGAGTTAATTTTTGTCAGGTGGGTCATTGCTGTGGATTTCAACACAATTTAAGCTTTTGTACCGCATTATTATTTTTCCCCAAGTACCTGAAATGTGCCCAACTATGCTTCAAGATATAAGACACTGACACTATGGCGTCGCGCTATATTGGTTTACAACCTCTGATGTTGTTGTGATATTTGTTGCCCCTGTAGCAGACTCAGAGCGGCGCGCGACGCTACGTCGCAGTACGGCTGACAGTGTTGCAGTACGATTTATCCTGCACGATTTTCTTTCTTGATCTTCTTTTTGCGATAATTTCGAAAAAAATTGGCCGATTTTGACATTCAAATACACCATTTTAACTGTTTTTTCGAGAGCTTTTGAATGGTGCTATTGTCTGGACGATAGGTTTGGTCGTTCTCAAGTTGTTTAGCAAAAACAACCTACAAAGGTCTAGAAAAAAAGTTCTCGCAAGAAACTTGTTCATGAACCCAAATGGGCCTAACTCAAAATTTGCACAATGCAAAATTTCATCTTCACACCCTTCTTGCCACCCGCAGACACCAACCTCTTCCTGCAGACCGTTTTTATTTGTAAGAAGCTTGTCGCAGACCAGCTGAAAATATTCTGCTTCTGGGTTTGTTGCCTAACTTGGCGCAACACACTAGCGTGTCTCTAGATAACATACCATATTAAAATGTCATATTTATGTGTACTTTTCAGGTGTTTTCCAGAACTTGTAGGAGGAACATCACTAGGAATCGGTCATGCAACGGCCGCTAACCCTAGGTATGTCCTTATCAATTATTTTTCTGACTTTCCGTAAGTCAGTGCTATCAGTGTGTCACAATTATTCCTGGAATGTAACCCGTTTAAGGAGGGCGGGTCCACTTGGTAACAGAATACCACTTTACTGGCTTAAAGTAAGATTATTAAAGGCATTGTGCGAGGCTAGATTTCAAATAAGGCCTTGAACAAACCAAGGTATCTGATGTGGAGAATACACAAGTAGAAAACGTACAAGACATGTAATGTCAAGATATACAAATTAACCCAATACCAGGCGTTGATGCTTATCCAGTGTAGGCAATGAACACAGCACTCATTTCTTCCATTATGTTACAGGTAATGGATGTATAGGTAAATGTAAGAACGACAAAATGTTTAGCTTGAGCTTGTTACTGGTGGGTGCTTCAGTGTTGTGTACGTGGACCCGTCCTTTCATTTTGTAGGCTATGCCGAACAAGATCGTGGATGGAGTGCTTCAAAGTGCTTTTGCCGATAATATGAAGCTCTCCTGGAAAGTCGTTGAAATATGTGATTGTGTAACGCTGTGGGGAGATTTCGACAAGATTGTTCTTGTTCCAGAGAGGTTGGGGCGAACCTATCCTGCACATGAGATAGTCTTGGAAAGCTGGGGTGGCCATCAGGGTGGTGTTCTACCTGGAAAACCGGGAAAATTCAAGGAATTTATCAAGTCTGGAAAATTCAGGGAAAAATCAGTGAATTTGAAACTATTTACAGAAAATTAGGGAATTTGAACATTTTCCGGAAAATCTTTCACCTACAAAGAATAGGTAATTCGGATTTAATTTTTTACATCTAAAACCTTCACTTTATTTCAGTTAAGACTTCATTTCGTTTTTGTTTCTTTTCTAATAAAACGAAAACTCCTTAGACCTAAGTAATGCGGGACATTACGTATTAAGTGAGTTTCTAGTTTTGTTACTCAGATTGTGGCTTTTTCCTGCTCTTTACCAACACCAGTTAAAGGCACATAAATCCCTCCGTTCTGGCCGCTTTACTCTGCGTCACCTACGCTAAAATATAGTTCAAACGACCGCAGCGCGCATTGCTACGACATTAGTCATACTCATTTCGGGGCCGCTGCAACGTGACACATCGTACGACCAAGTCGCAAACTTGAGCGACGGATTAATTATCCTTCCTCCAGGGCCGCGGCTTGCCAGCGATGTGGCGGGAGTTAAGTACCGCTCGGACCGAGCCGTTTAAAACAAGCCTAATAACATTCACGCGCCACTACTGACATCTGCATCGTACCCTTAGACCACCAAATGAAAGGTAAATCAGTTTATATAAAACTATTTCCGGTAATGTATCGAGTGAAACTGTTAAAATATACCGGAGGGAGTTATGTGCCTTTAAGGCAGTGCAATTTTTAATTTAGCAAAGCAATCCAATATAGTTATTGCGATTTGAGTGAAATGTGAAAAAAAAAATGTTTTGTCTGTACTGCCCCTTCCTTCGACCAAAAAAAATCGGGGAAAAGTGTTAGTATTGACCTGGAAAAATCAGGGAATTTCATCATGAGCTTTTGAACGCCACCCTGTCCATATATGGGACGTCATCTCCTTGCATGTTGGTGCTGGAGAACGGCAGTGGTGTCAAGTATTGTCACTGAGTGGTCGTTGTATTTGTCACTGGCAGGGTTTGTATGCTTAGCTGGAAATCTGTGAAATTCAAGGCCTTTTTCCAGGCCTTGAAAAGTAACGGAATTTTGAAAACCGCCCATCAGCACCACTTTACGGTAGTACGGTACTTCCTCAGCTGGCTATTTACACATTATCTAAGGTACAGTAGTTTAATTTGTGCCATGCAATGATTGTGATTTCCCCCCCATATTGGAGAAACTTGAGTATAATAGCATAAGCAAAGAATCCACACGGTGAAGCGTCCTAGAGGACAAAGACAGGCACGAAGACAGGCGACGCTTGAAAGTACTTAGCAATGGTGCACACCTAACTTCCTCAGGCAGTGCACTCCATGCTCTCACAACCCTAACCCTGAAACAAAATCTTTTCACATCAATACGACACAGCCACAAAAAAAGAGTTTGAGGCCC